>JAJKFI010000113.1:3926686-3965616 GCA_029204185.1 Lerista edwardsae | reverse complement strand
TGATGATGATGATGATGATGATGATGATGATGATGATGATGATGATGAAAACATTTAAGATTGCTAGACATTGTAAAAAAAAAGTTAGAAACAACATGGTCCACACTAGACCACAGGCACTGTGGCACTATCTAAAGACAAGACACTGAAAGGAAAGAAAAATTAAGAGAGTGAAGGGGATTGAGAACCAGGAAAAGCCAAAGTGAACAGCAGGCTTTCAATTTCAGCAAAATGCCAATATGATTCAATAAAACAATCCTTTCTGTCCTATGATTCCTTGGACTTCTCCTCTGTGTGTGCATGTAAGATAATGAGAGGGTGGGAGAGAGTTCTGAAACTGCTTCATCTATTCAGAATTCATGGAACTAGGGCTCAATCCTATCCTTTTCACCACCTGTTGATGCAGTGGTGCCAAAACAGTGACTGCTACATCCTACAGCGAGGTAGGCTGTTGCAGAGGTCTGTTTTGCTGGGCTGCCTTGACCCACACTGCAGGAGCGGGTCCAGGAAGGGAGTTAGGATATTAACGGTTCCCATAGTGAAAATTCTGTCCCTTCTGGGATCTGATCCGCCCATCTCTCACTCATCCCAGTTCTCTCTCCACCCCCATTTTTACCCACCCTGCTCTCTGGCCACCCTTCCCAATTACTTAACTAAGTTATCCAACAGTGGGAAACACATCACCACTGGAGGGAAGGCGCAGGCCTTCCTGCTGGTGCTGCCAGCAGTGCACTAAGTCCTGCACTGTCCGAGCGCCTTTTGCAACAGCTGCAGACTGCTTTATGGCAGTCAGCACTATCACAAAGGATGATCTATGGAATGCCATGGTAAGCATAAGATAGGGCTGTAAGGGAAGATTACATGGACACCGTTGGTGGCAGCTGATCCCAGACAAGCTGAGGGAGGAGCCCTCCCTATATACATAACTTCTTTTGCTACTGCAGATAGGTGAAATGATTGTTGATGGACATAGTTCAGGAAGGAGGGGTAATGCAAGTAGCCTGGTAATGTAATCCATTCAGGATAAGGACAGTCAATTTCAACAGCACTGAAATAAATGACAAAATATCTAATTACCATGTTCATAAAAACTGTTAGCACTTTGGCGCACTAACGGGTGATTGCCCTACCCCCACCTCTTGGTGCCAGGCTGGAGCTTCACCTCCTATTGTAGGAGAGAGCCCCTGAAAGGCAGGAACTTGGCTCGGTCAGGCGCGTGCCAGTCTGATTGAGAGCATTCCAGCCTGAGGCCTGAGGCTAGTCTGAGATTAGTTGGTTGCTCAGTTGGAGAGGTGGATAGGAATTTTTTGCTGTTAGCCTGATTGGCCTTGGATAGCAGTTTTTTCCCCTATCCCAGGGTTGGGTTGGGTTTTTCCCCCTATGCTTTCTGTTGGCCTGGTTAAAGTTAGTGTTTAATTTGGTTACTTGGTGTGACGCATGCAGGGTAGGGTAGGTAAAGACCACCTCGCATCTAAGGTATCTGAGGCAGCAAGGTCGGGTGTGAGTCAGTCCCCCTCCGATGATGCCTAACCAGCAAAATGAGGTTGGCTGGCTGGTGCTCGACTGGACAGCACCCTCTGCAAGGTCTGTCCTGTGGGCTAAGCCATTCAGCTGTCTTGACGCTTCAGGGTGACTGTAAAAGTTTGGATTGGTTCTGGGACTGAGAAGACCCCATGTCTGTTGTTTCACCCTAATAAAATTCGCTGGGGGACGTTGATGGCTAGGCCCATTTCCCTGGTTTAGACCCTGCACGCTGGGGCTTGATAGAGCTGTACGCAGCTAGCCCTCTTGCAAAATGTTTGTAAGATTTTAATAAAGTTCCCCATTCAAACTCTAAGCCACAGTCTGGCATCTTAATGAGAGGGTGTACAGGTAATATGAATTTAGCCAGCTTGTAATATTTGGATGTATTATGAATCAAGAATAATTTTCCCACCAAAAAATTTCAGAATACACAATGAGATTCTGCAAATTTATTTACAAAGCAGCTTTCAATCTTTATATGTACACTAGCTTTTTGTTACCCAGCGTTGTCCGGGTAACAAAATGATCTTCCAGAGTTTATGAGTTTTGTACCCCTTCTCGCCCCCCACGCCGACAGGGGCTGAACCCGGGCTCCAACAGCGACAGGAGCGTCAATGCTTGCCTCGGCGACCCCGGAAATTATGGACTCTATGCCGATTTTGGCTGTTTTTGACCATTTTCACATGGGGCCCCCTGCGCACCCCCACCCCTGGGGGCGCTGGGGGGGCCTGACCCCCACAGTGTTTGTAGCCAGGCTGCAAGGCATACGCATGCCGAGTCTGGCACCAATCGCTCTAGGCGACACAGTGGGGCATGGCGGATGTCTCATTTTGCACCCCTTCCTGCCCCCCACGTTGAGGGGGGGGGGACCCGAACTCCCACAGCGTCGGGAGCGTCGCCGCTCGCCTCGGCGGGCCCAGAAACTACAGAAACTACGACGATTTTGTCGGCTGTTGACCATTTTCACGCGGGGGCCCCGGCGCACCCCCACCCCCAGGGGCGCTAGGGGGGCCTGACCCCCGGAGTGTTTGTTGCCAGGCCGCATGGCATGCGGATGCCACATCTGGTGCCAATCGCTCCAGGCATCGCAGCGGGGCATGGCGGACATCTTGTTTCACACCCCTTCCTGCCCCCCATGCTGGGGGGGGGCTGAACCCAGATTCCCACGGCGTCGGGAGCATCGCCACTCACCTCAGCAACCCCGGAAACTACGGATCCAATGCCAACTTCATCCATTTTTGACCGTTCTCACACGGGGGCCCCACGCACTCCCCCCCCAGGGGTGCTAGGGGGGCCTGACCCCCACAGTGTTTGTCACCAGGCCGCAAGGCACACGCATGCCGAGTCTGGCTCCAATCGCTCCAGGCATCGCAGTGGGGCATGGCGGACGTCTTGTTTTGCAACCCTTCTCGCCCCCTACGCCGAGGGGGGCCGAACCCGGACTTCAACTGTGTTGGGAGCGTCGCCGCTCATCTCGGCGACCCTGGAAACTACGGACTCGATGCCGATTTCGGCCGTTTTCGGCCGTCTTCATGTGGGGCCCCGTGCACACCCCCACCCCCGGGGGCACTGGGGGGGCCTGACCCCCGCAGTGTTTGTCACCAGGCCACAAGGCACGCGCATGTCGAGTCTGGCACCAATCGCTCCAGGCGTCACAGCGGGGCATGGCAGATGTCTTGTTTTGCACCCCTTCCCACCCCCCACATTGACAGGGGGCTGAACCAAAACTCCAACGGCATTGGGAGCATCACCGCTTGCCTCGGCGACCCTGTAAACTATGGACTCAATGCTGATTTCAGCCATTTTTGGCCATCTTCATGTGGGGCCCCCTGCACACCCCCACCCCCAGGGGCACTGGGGGGACCTGACCCCCTCAGTGTTTGTCGCCAGGCCACAAGTGCCAATCACTTCAGACGTTCCAGCAGGGCATGGCGGACGCTGTGTTTTGCACCCCTTCTCGCCCCCCATGCCGAGGGGGGGCTGAACCTGGACTCCAACGGCGTCGGAAGCGTCGCCGCTCACTCTGGCGACTCCAGAAACTACAGATTCGACGCCGATTTTGGCCATTTTCGACTGTTTTCATGCAGGGACACCCTGTATTCCCCCCGGGGGCGCCAGGGGGGCCTGACCCCCTCAGTGTTTGTTGCCAGGCCACAAGACACGTGTGTGCCGGGTTTGGTGCGCATCGCTCCAGGCGTTCCAGCAGGGCATGGCAGGCATTTTGTCTCACACCCCTTCTGGCCCCCCACGCCAAGGGGGGGGGGGGCAAACCCGGACTCAAATGGCATCGGGAATGTCGCCGCTCATTCCAGCGACCCCGGAAACTATGGATTTGATGCCGACTTTGGCCGTTTTTGACCATTTCCAAGTGGGGGCCCCTGCGCACCCCCATGCCTGGGGGCGCTGGGCAGGCCTGACCCCCGCAGTGTTTGTCGCCAGGCCGCAAGGCACACACATGACGGGTTTGGTGCGCGTTGTTGCAGGCATTCCAGCAGGGCATGGCAGATGTTTTGTTTCGCACCCCTTCTGGCCCCCCCGTGCTGAGGGGAGCCCAGACCCAGACCGCTCGTCTCGGCGACCCCGGAAACTACAGACCCGACGCCGATTTTGGCCGTTTTCAGCCGTCTTCACGTGGGGCCCCCTGCACACCCCTGCCCCTGGGGGCGCTAGAGCCCCTGACTCCTGCAGTGTTTGTGGCCAGGCCGCTAGGCTTCTGCATGCCGAGTTTGGCGCCAATTGGTCCAGGCGTTCCAGCAGGGCATGGCAGACGTTTTGTTTCGCACCCCTTCTGGCCCCCCCACATTGAGGGGGAGCCGAACCCGGGCTCCAACGGCGTCGGGACCATCACTGCTCGCCTCGGCGACCCTGGAAACTATGGACTGTACGCCGATTTTGGCTGTTTTCGACCATTTTCACATGGGGCCCCCTGCGCACTCCCACCCCTGGGGGCGCTGGGGGGGGGGCTGACCCCCACAGTGTTTGTAGCCAGGCTGCAAGGCATACGCATGCCGCGTTTCGTGCCGATCGCTCCAGGCGTTGCGGAGCCTATTATATGCGAAACATACATACATACATACATACATACATACATACATACACACACACACACACACACACACACACACACACACACACTCTTCTTTATATATATAGATTGGTCACTTTACATATGGCAGGTAGCATGCGGGGGGCGGGGTAGGACAGTATGTGTATATTGGCGTCCATTCTGAGGCAGCATGGGCAGGGAACAACCAGGGCTGACCATAAGTTGCTTTCCCAGCTCGGTGAGGCAGGTGGGCTTACCCCTGGCTGGATTTTGCAATGGCTACCCTTTGGTTCACCAGGGTGAGCTGGCGCGGTCAGGCTGCCTCGACCCTTGGGTCAGCAATGATGGGCTTAGTCCCTCCAATGACGGATTGTAGTCTGGAGTCAGGTGGTATGCCCGTTTGATCATCCAGATCACCTGGGGAGGCAGGCGACTAGAGCCGTTTCCCCTAAGATCCTTCACGCTTAGGTTATGTTTCAGCCCAGTTGCAAGTTATTGATTTATATAAATTTAAATAAAGTGCCCCTTATCTCCAGGTCTTGGTCTTGCGTGCTTATTTGGGGGGTGCTGGGTAATTGTTCTTATTCTTCTAATCTGCAAATCATTGTCTTTTTCTCTCTCTCTTGTAAAAAGTTTATGATGTTCATAAATGTTTTTACTGAATTCTCCTTAAGCAAAATCATTAATTTGCCCTTCACTAAATCCAAAATCTTTGTCCACTGATCTTCAAGTGATGAATCTATTTTCCTGATTTTGGGGAGGGGAAAATGAATGTGCAACCAAAAAGCATGTTTGTTTTCACTCAGAGCCCAATCCTGAATTGCCTAACTGCTGCAGGTGCAGTGGTAGCCAAAAGACTACCGCTGTATCCAGTGGCAGCCAGGCAGCTGCTGGGCTCTCCCCAGGAGAAGGGGATGTTTGTCCCTTTTCCCTGGGGAAAGCCCCACAGCCCACAATGGGGCTATTCAGCTCAATGCCTGCCATTTTGCAGGTGGTGAATTGAGCCCCATGTTGAGCTGCCTGAGCCATTACCGGGAATAAGATATGGCAGTGGAAGCCACTACCAGGTCCCACCCCCCTTGCAGCTGGCTCCTCCCCTTCTTAAAAAAACTCACACTGCCCAAGTAATTAATGTGACTGCTGTAAGGAGATACAACTGGAAGTGACAAGTAAAAGGAGATAAAATCTGCCTTATTAAAGAACGCCCCCCAATAAACGAAAAGTGCAAACAAATAGGGGTTTCTGAGTTAATAAGGTGAACCATCCATTTGGGGAACATAACGCTATCAGAAACTGGCAGCCTTTCATCCACAAAGTTTGTCATTTGATTCTACATGATGGTTCCATCACAAAACAATTGTATGTTGAAATGCAAGGAATGTCAGTTACCCCCACACTCCCAATAAAGACAGCAGACCGTTGTTGGAGTAGAAGAGGGCCACTTTATTGATTAACAAACATAGACTGGCAACAAGGACTGCCCAACAATAACATGGGAGGCAAGGGGGCGAAAGGAGGGGGTGAATGAGACCCCACCCTCCTTCGCCCCTTTAGGTGCGGAGTGCTATCTGGGGGCGATAACCCTACCGGTCATCCCCCCGCTGTAACCTCATTGGGCGAACCAAACAACTCCGGTCCGTCCCAGCTCTTAAGCTGGCTGACCGTCCTAGTTGCCCCTTCAGGGACCAAGGCAGCTGGCACCTCCGTGCCAGTCAGTGGGCTTCTCCCGGCCTCTCCAAGAGCTGAGCTGGCACCACTGGAGCTGCCGAGATCCCCCCAAGACCTTGCTGTCCTGGCATGGACACCGTGGGCTGCCTGATGTTGCTTGCCCTTACCCCACACCTTTCATGCCAGTGGCCAAGGTTGTCACTAATTCCCAACCACCCGCTAGCCTGCCTTGTACCAGTCTGGGGTAGGCGAAAAAACTGCTCCTCCACTGCCAATCAGGGGAACAGCAAAAAATTCCTACCCGGCCCTTGAAGAGCGACCAGCTAAACTCAGACTAGTAACTGGGTGGGCGGGCGGGTTTCACCGTCCGGGATCGCTCTGGCAAGGCAGCGCGAGACACGCTCGTGCTGCACACTTGCCACCCTCCCGTTGGCCCCCTTTCAGCCAATGGCTGCTTGCCACGGCCGCTGGTCCCCTGGGAGGTGGGGGCAAGGGGACCGTTAGCGCGCGAAGGCGCCAACGGCCATTCTCAAGGTTTTGGGGAAGAACTTCATAAACACCAGCTTTAGGTGGCTGAAATAAGACCAAGGTTAATAGAAAAGAAAAAAAATTAAAACAAGTACAAAAGCCATTTCTTCCATGCTGTATTCATTCTACTTATCTCTTTCTGGACCACATGCACACATGTGGCATTTGAGTCTGGAATGACTTCCAATAATGCCACATTGATGTGGGCATCTTGAAGGAATCTGTGAACTCCATAGGAAAATGTTGTGATTGCACAGCTAATGGTACTAGTGACACACCATCTTTTTTTAAAAAAAATAATTGCCCAATTTGCCACTATCTGCACTGCACAATTTCTGAAAGGTAATCACCCTGGGATGTGTACCATTTTCCTCTGGCATTTTCTGCTGTCCTTCCATCAGATGAGATTTGGTGTATATTGAGTGATACACTTTCGTAAAAATCAATGTGTTACTTCTGTCATTTTATTAATGTGTCAATTTATTCTGTTGTGTGCCTCCAGTCCAGGGGTGTATATAATCGGCTACGCTTCGACACACACCCTGTGTACTGCCAGTACATCATCCTGTTGAGCTGTCAGTCTTTGTTCTTTTCTTCTTCTTGAGCGTGCTGACAAATATTGTGCGCTCACATCTCCATGCGTGGAGTCTACAAGTAGCATCCTTGTTATCCACAAGACAATGATATCCCTCAAGAGAGGCTGGAGGAGGTTACTGTGCTGATGTTTGGCTCTTATCTGTCTGTGAGCCAGCCTTGCTGGGGATAGGAACGTTTTTGATTCTGCCAGCTTGTCAGTTATGTCAGATTGCTCTCTTGCTGGGCTGTATTTTCTGTGATGATGTTTTCATCATTTTCTGCTGATTATACTGCTTATGGAAACATTTTCATACGTTGCGGCTGCTGTTTGACAGCAATCTTAATAATGCATCTACGTTTTGGTACTAGTAATGTCTCTTACTTGTGCAGTTCTCTTCGGAATATAGGTTCAAATAGAAAAACTGTCTCCTAGCAAGAACTCCACCTGCTTGTTTGTTACAACTCTGAACTCTGTATTTAGGACTGGTTCATATGTGCAAGATGATGACTGTACCAATTGTTGCCTGATAACCCTTTTTATTTGAGTTGTGTAGAAAAATGTACAGGAACAGAGGTGTCACTAGGGTTGGTGTCACCCAATGCGAGAAACCATGGTGTCACCCTGCCGCGGGGAGCAGGGGTGGTCCGCCCTCCGGGCTGGATGATAGATCAGCGCTGGTGCGGGATTGCTGGGCTGCGGCAGCTTCTCGGTGAACAGAGATGCTGGACAACTTTCAGTAGCTTTGCCACACCTGGTTTAATTTGTTTAAAGATTTAAAATTCATGGGCACTGCGTTAACTTCACAGGTGCCCGGTTGCCTTGGCTTCCCCCGCCCCTAGCAGGAGTGCCTCTGGCTATGTCTTGGCTGTTGGCTAAAGCTGAGTCTTCTAGGGCAGGGTGGTGGGCGGGGCGCCTCTTGCTTGCTCTTTGTGGGGGTCATTGGCTCCTTCTCCCAGAGCCCCTCCCTCCATCGTGATGCTGCCCAGTGCTCCAAGGTCCCCGGGGTCCCGGTAAGCCCGCCACAGTCGCGACATCAGGAGTACACTGGCGGGCTGGAGAAGCTTGTTCCAAGCCTGCCTGTGGTGGGGGCCTTGCAGTGCCGCCAGCTGTGGGCTGCCACCCCCAGGGTCTTGCCAGAAGGTGCCTTTGGGGTTGGGAGCACTCCCGGCTCCATACAGGTGCTGGGTCAGGGGAGGAGGGCTGCCTGCCACCGGGATGGCTTCCACCGCTCCCGTCCTCCAGAGTGTGGAGGAGCAACCACCCTCCTCTGCACCTCTGCCCCTTATGAGCCGGCTGACTGGCCATACAGGGCCTGCCCCTTCCGGCCTTGCTGGAGGGCTGAGATCTCGTGATCCAAGGAGACCGTGTGGCCTGAATTGGGGCCTCGTGGCCTGGCTTAGGAAGAGGCCATATGGCCACCTCCCAAGCCCGCTCATGTCCTGCCCGTCTCCCTCCCTCCCACCAATCCCCGTCCCGATATAGGACAGAGCCTCCCTTGTGCCGACCGGCTTTGATCAGCGCAAGGGAGGCTCTCCGTCGGTGCTCTGAAGCCGATGCTACAAGTAGCTTCAGAGCTGGAGTGCCAACACGGGGGTGCTGCTTGGCACCCCTGCGCCAGCGCTCCGCCACTTGTGTTGACGCTATAACACAGCATTGATGCAAGGGCAGGGGTTGGATTGTGCTGTCAATGTGGAAAGCAGATTGTAGTGGATTTCTCCATATGGTCAAGTTGTTCTCGCATTCTAGGCTGGTGCAGAAGAAGCATGGACTTCAATGGCCTCCACTTCGCTAAGGCCATGTCAGATTCTTACATGGCCTGTGGTTGTGTTGCAACTGTTTTGATCAGAGCTGAGCAGAATAGTTGTACTGATTCCTCTGCAAGCCTTTCTTCCACTTCCACTGGATGGAGTGAAGCTGAATTCAGCCAACTCCCAGTTACATGAATGGAATGAGAACAAATTCTCACTGTACCACAGTGTTTCCCAAACTTTTTCCACTGGTGGCTTCCTTGATCTATTGGGCCATTGGCCACATCTACCCATTAGGGCTACAATCCTACACATTGCATTGGGTGGCAGGTTTTCATGAGGCAGGCTTTCATGAGGATTCTGTGACTCCCCTCTCTCCCACGTCTCCCCAGTGAGCCAGCCACAGCTTACAGTTTGAGAACCACTGCTGTACTGGAACTTTCTGGTATCTTCCAGCAAAGATGTATTCTTAGGATCCAGATGTATTCTTAGGAAAGGGTTTAGCATGCATTCTGCCACCCCTGACTGCATATTTAAGTGTTGCCAGGTGCATGGTAATGAGACAGCGAAACACCAAGAAATAAGATGCAAAATAAAAACAAATCAGCCATAATGCCCCATGATTAAATCTACATTCCCATCTGAAAAATTATTTGTTTCTTAAATATAATACATTGGTTTGGTATATTTACAAAGAGGTTGTAATTTGCTAGAATGATTACATAAGCGGTACCCTGGGAAGTAGGAAGAACTCAAGCCATATGGATGGCTCCACTGGGCCCATAAGGAAACATTTAGTTCCACAGGAGACTACAAGTAAAACAAAGAGAAGGTCATCTTAATAGAATCCTCAGTCAAGACAAATGTAATATGAAACCTGAGGTTTCCATCAGCGTTTTGTTTGTTTTCTTATATCCTTTTTCAAATACACAGAGTATCTATAAAAAAAATTAAACAAGCACATGGATTTCACTATCCCTGATTATGCAGCAATTGACAGATAACATCCAAATTCTAATTTTGCATGGCGGAATACTGGAAAAGATTTCAAATTCTCTGAAATTTCCAATATTGCCACTTGAATTGTGACTGACAATTGTCACATTTAAAATGTGAATTTGGGAGATGTTGTTGACATTTGATTACATCTTGAAAACTAATGCAAATGTTTTAGCAAATGTTCCCAAATATTTTAGCACTATTTTAGCACCCATTTTTTAAAATGACACTGTATCGGAAACTGCCTAGGTTTACAAGATTAGCAGCACAAACATTAAATTGAGTTTAATGAGACTTACTCTGGGGACTTGATTCTGGGGGCGTCGCAAGACCAGCAAATTTGGGAACCGCTGTGGTAGGTTATAACAACAACAGTAACAATAACAATAAAATCCTTTGCTTGGCTATTCAATAATAAGACCCATTGAGTTCAATCTTACTTATTTCCAGGTAAGTCTGTGTAGGGTGGCTTCTCCAGTAACTGATATGTTCCTTTTTTATACGACACACCCAAATTTGTCACATGGTAGGGCTAACGCTCCCTTTCATGGATCACTGCCTTGTCGTGGCGAAGGGGCTTGAGTAGCTCAATGAAGCTGTGAGCTATGCCATGTAGGGCTACCCAAGATGGACAGGTCACAGCAGAGAGTTCTGACTAAACGTGGTCCGCTGGAGAAGGAAGTGGCAACCCACTCCAGTACTCTTGCCAAGAAAACCCTATGGATTACAGAACAAAAAGGCTAAACGATATGACACTGGAAGATGAGACCCTCAGGTCGGAAGGTGTCCATTATGCTACTGGGGAAGAGCAGAACACGAGTACTAGTAGCTCCAGAAAGAGTGAAGTAGCTGGGCCAAAACTGAAAGGAAGCTCAGCTGTGGATGTGTCTGGAAGTGAAAGGAAAGTGCGATGCTGCAAAGAACAATACTACATAGGAACCTGGAACGTCAGATCTATGAATCAAGGCAAGCTAGATGTGGTCAAACGTGAGATGTCAAGGCTGAACATCGACATCCTGGGAGTTAGTGAACTAAAGTGGACAGGAATGGGAGAATTTAATTCAGATGACCATTATATTTGCTACTGTGGGCAGGAATCCCTTAGAAGAAATGGAGTAGCCTTCATCGTGAACAAGAGAGTGAGAACAGCAGTACTGGGGTATAACCTCAAAAATGATAGAATGATTTCCATTAGGATCCAAGGCAAACCTTTCAACATCACAGTAATCCAAGTCTACGCCCCAACCACTGGTGCTGATGAGGAAGAAGTTGACCGCTTCTATGAAGACCTAGAACAGCTTCTAGAATTGACACCCAAAAAAGATGTCCTTCTCATCATAGGGGATTGGAATGCTAAAGTAGGCAGTCAAGAGGTAAGAGGAATAACAGGCAAGTTTGGTCTTGGAGTACAAAATGAAGCAGGGCAAAGACTGATAGAGTTCTGTCAGGAGAACACATTAGTCATAGCAAACACCCTTTTCCAGCAACACAAACGGCGACTGTACACATGGACTTCACCAGATGGTCTACATCGAAATCAGATTGACTACATTCTTTGCAGCCAAAGATGGAAAAGTTCCATACAGGCAGTCAAAACAAGACCTGGAGCTGACTGTGGCTCAGATCATCAGCTTCTTCTTGCCAAATTCAGGCTTAAACTGAAAAAAGTAGGGAAAACCGCTAGGCCCTCCACGTATTGTTGTGTATTTGTGTAAATAGTAGCAGAGTTGGGGGCTTGGAGACCCATTTCAGCGCTTGGCTTAGCGCTCCGAAGCGAAGGATTGAAGCAATCGCCACATTTCCATAACAAAGTCTCTTTATTGTAGCGAAAGTAAGAAAGGTACAAAGGTTCAATCTGCCGGCTAGGAAGCCGGTGGAGTTTGGGCCGCTCGCAGGCGGCGTTTTAGTGCAGCTTTACATCTTAAGCACACACAGTGAAAAACTCCTTCTAACAACAGAACAAAGGGATGCAGCCAGAGTGTATCTGGTAGGTGGATACCTGAAGACCCCTTGTGCCCCATTTTACCCAATGGGGTGACTCTTAGAACACTATGAGCTCATGGGAATGTGCAGTGTTTCCAGCCAGGGCTTCCCGTGTGAAACTGCCTGCTTATTTTACACTATCAGCAAGGGAGTACAACTACTATCCCTAACAAGCTGGGAAGCTGCCTGCTGAAGGACACACAGGTGTTCTATCTGATCCTCAGACGGAGAGACGGAATGCCAGTTTCAGCCAGTTCTGGACTGTGAGATGTGAAACTGCAACACGTATGACCTAAATCAGATCCCCTACGAATATACAGTGGAGGTGACAAATAGATTTAGGGGCTTAGATTTGGTAGACAGAGTGCCTGAAGAACTTTGGACGGAGGTCTGTAACATTGTACAGGAGGCAGCAACTAAAACCATCCCAAAGAGGAAGAAATGCAAGAAGGCAAAGTGGCTGTCTGACGAGGCTTTACAAATAGCTGAGGAAAGGAGAGAAGC
This sequence comes from Lerista edwardsae, assembly GCA_029204185.1. Lineage (NCBI taxonomy): Eukaryota > Metazoa > Chordata > Lepidosauria > Squamata > Scincidae > Lerista > Lerista edwardsae. The sequence goes on along the minus strand of JAJKFI010000113.1, from coordinate 3,953,039 downwards.
CAAAAGCAAGGGAGAAAGGGAAAGATATACCCAACTGAATGCAGATTTCCAGAGAACAGCAAGGAGAGATAGGAAGGCCTTTCTAAATGAGCAATGCAAAGAAATAGAGGAAAACAACAGAATGGGGAGGACTAGAGATCTTTTCAAGAAAATTGGAGATGTCAAAGGACAATTTCGTGCTAAGGTAGGCACAATAAAGGACAAAAATGGCAAGGACCTAACAGAAGCAGATGAGATTCAGAAGAGGTGGCAAGAATACACAGAGGAACTCTATAAGGCCGATCTAAATGTTCCTGATAACCACAGTGGTACAGTCACTGAGCTCGAACCTGACATCCTGGAGAGTGAAGTCAAGTGGGCTTTAGAAAGCCTCACTAACAACAAAGCTAGTGGAGGTGACAGCATTCCAGCAGAATTACTCCAAATCTTAAAAGATGATGCTGTCCAAGTGCTGCTCTCCATATGCCAGCAAATTTGGAAAACCCAACAGTGGCCACAAGACTGGAAAAGATCAGTTTACATTCCAATCCCAAAGAAGGGCAATGCCAAAGATTGCTCGAATTACCGCACCATTGCACTCATTTCACATGCTAGCAAGGTCATGCTCAAAATCCTACAAGCTCGGCTTCAGCAGTATGTGAATCGAGAACTACCAGATGTACAAGCTGGTTTCCGAAGAGGCAGAGGAACTAGAGATCAAATTGCCAACCTTCGCTGGATCATGGAGAAAGCAAGAGAGTTCCAGAAAAACATCTACCTCTGCTTCATTGATTATGCTAAAGCCTTTGACTGTGTGGATCACAACAAACTGTGGCAAGTTCTTGAAGAGATGGGAGTTCCAGACCACCTGATCTGCCTTCTGAGAAACCTTTATGCGGGTCAGGAAGCAACAGTTAGAACTGGACATGGAACAACCGACTGGTTTAAAATTGGGAAAGGAGTACGACAAGGCTGTATATTGTCACCCTGCTTATTTAACTTATATGCAGAGTACATCATGAGGAAGGCAGGGCTGGATGACTCACAAGCTGGAATCAAGATTGCTGGGAGAAACATCAACAACCTCAGATATGCAGACGATACCACTCTACTGGCAGAAAGTGAGGAAGACCTAAAGAACCTTTTGATGAGGGTGAAAGAGGAAAGTGCCAAAATTGGTTTGAAGCTCAACATTAAAAAGACTAAGATCATGGCAACCACTCCCATCACTTCCTGGCAAATAGAAGGGGAAGAAATGGAAGCAGTGACAGACTTTATTTTCCTGGGCTCCAAGATCACCGCAGATGGTGACTGCAGCCATGAAATTAAAAGACGTTTACTTCTTGGGAAGAAAGCTATGGTGAACCTAGATAGCTTAATCAAAAGCCGAGACATCACCCTGCCAACAAAGGTTCGCATAGTCAAAGCGATGGTTTTCCCAGTAGCCATGTATGGCTGTGAGAGCTGGACCATAAGAAAGGCAGAGCGTCGAAGAATCGATGCTTTTGAATTATGGTGTTGGAGAAGACTCTTGAGAGTCCCCTGGACTGCAAAGAGATCCAATCGGTCAATTCTCCAGGAAGTCAAGCCTGATTGCTCCCTGGAAGGACAAATGCTGAAGCTGAAGCTCCAATACTTTGGCCACCTGATGAGAAGAGAGGACTCTTTAGAAAAGACCCTCATGCTGGGAAAGATTGAAGGCAAAAGGAGAAGGGGGCGACAGAGGATGAGATGGTTAGATAGTGTCACCGAAGCAATGAATATGAAATTGGGCGAACTCCGGAAGCTAGTGGAGGACAGGGAGGCCTGGCGTGCTGTGGTCCATGGGGTCGCGAAGAGTCGGACACGACTTAGCGACTGAACAACAACAACAAGGGCTAACGCTGATGGGTACTGACATTTGAGAGAGAGAGAGAGAGAGAGAGAGAGAGAGAGAGAGAGAGAGAGAGAGAGTTTTCATTAAATCTAAATGCAGACAATATGTTTTATCTCCTAGAAATAACCTTTTCTTATACAGAAACCAGTTCAATTAATCTCATCAAAAGTTGCCCTTAAATAACTTTCAAAATAGAAATTCCTAGGTCCCCCTTTTCCCCTTGAGGCTTTGTTTAAAGGTTTTGTTTGGTACTCTCCTCTAGTTGTGCACAAGTGCAGAGCTATTTTGATTAAACAGCCCTCTTGAGGGTTGAAAAAGCCTTCTAAGAGTTTATGTTGGAGTGCATATAACCCTTATACGTGCACAGAGAGAGATTGAGATTGAGATTGAGATTGAGATTGAGATTGAGATTGAGAGAGAGAGAGAGAGAGAGAGAGAGAGATTAGAGTTCATAAATATGTGTTTCGATAAGATGAAGTCAAGATGGCGACCATGTTAATTGTTCCTGATGTTGCTTTATGAATAATAAAATGAATTATCTTGTTGTTATAGACCATCTGTGTGAAATGGTCTCAGTGGTACAGTCATTTATGGACAGGAGGAGAGCCTTAAAATGCAACTGCACTTCTTGAAGTGATTTTTTTTCTTAAGTAAGACTATGTTAAAATACATTTTTAAAAAAAATTCTCCATACATCTAAGAATAATAAAGATACATTCTTTATTAAGATACTCAAATGGGTCAGGAGGGAAATTGTATAAGGGTTCACAGCCCAATCCTAATTGGCTGCCCATTTCATGGTACAGTGGCCCCAAAATGGCTGCTGCTGTATCCTGTAGAGCCAGGTAGGCAGCTGGAGGTTTCCTCAAGGTAAGGGAACATTTGGGTCCAATCCTATGGTCCTTTTTGCCAGTGATATGTCAGTACAGCCAGCTAAAAGTGTCACCAACATGCTGTAAAGTGCATTTGCGGCACCGCCAAGGTGGGCCCAGTACTACCAGCACTGGGCCCAGTACCATTGGAGCTGAGCCTCAATACTTTGGAGCCACTGCTTCACCACCAACCATTTACCGGTAAATGTTACCGGTAGTGCAGCTTTTGGGGTGGGGGAAGGGAGAACTGGGCAGGGGGAGGGGAGGAGGAGGTCAAAGCGGGGATGGGACCAGTGGTGGCTAACACCGGAACCTATGTCCCACTTTGGACCAGGTAGTCTGACATGGTGCTGTCCCACTTACCACCAGCAATGGCTGGCAGAAAGTGGAGTAGCTGCATCGTGAGGCCCATGGCTTTTTTCAGGCGAAGGGCACAAACATCCCCTTCTTCCAAGAAGAGCCTGGTGACTGCCGCAGGTCCCAAGGGAAGCAGCAGTTGCCATTATGGCACCTCTGCTCCTACAGAAGCCTGTAAGCTCAAGATTGAGCTGATTTGTTCCCTTGCCCCATGTTGAGCCCCAGCTGATGCTATGGGTCTACTGAGATCGGGACCAACTCAATCACTAGCGCAGTTCCAAGTAACCATGTGTAGGGCTTTCAGGTGCGGGAGCGGGATAGGATGTGGCGGCAGCCTCCTTTGTTCTCCCTGCCCCTTCCCAGGCCTAATAATTTCAATACCAGAAAGCAACAAAATACCGAAACACAAAATATGACTCCTCCATATCTAGCAGAATAGCTTCAACCTGTGTTATAAGGTGCTAAGAGAAATATAGGTTTCTATTATCCAACCTATAAATTTATTTGTGCACCCCCCAATGAACATTCAGGACAACAAATTCGAAGAAAGGGCCACTTCATTAACTGATATATACAATCAGGAGAAAAGGAAACTTGAGATCTGCAGCTCTTGCAGCTTCATGATGCCGCAAAGCAAATGGAATACAGAGGCCAGGAATACAAGGGAATACAGTAAATGTGTATCAGGCACACAAGAGGCAGGGCATGCATAGCTTAAACCCTTCAAGCTTCACCCCTGCTCTCAACTGGTAGCCAACCCTGTCCAGAAAAGGGGACCTTGTGCTCTATGGTGGGTCCAAACAAATTCCAATTCAGGGCACAATCCTATACTGTGCCGGAATAGCTAGGCCGGCTGGCTTGTGCCCTATTCCGACGCAGTATAGGAAATTATGAAATTATGATTCAATGGAGAAGGAAAGGGGCCCAAAAGAAACTTTGTACCCCCTGATAAACTTCCTCTCAGGGGCCTCTCAGACCCCTTCCTCTCAAAGGTGTAGTCTCACAGAATAGGTACAAAATGTCTGCAGTCCTACTCAAGGCTGGATTATTTTATTTCTCTAAAGCTAAAAGGAAGTACATAAGGCTGACTGAAAATGATTATTGTAAGGAAGCTCATATAAGAACATAAGAAGATCCCCACCGGATCAGGTCAAAGGCCCATCTAGTCCAGCTTCCTATATCCTACAGTGGGCCCCCAGATATCTCAGGGGCACACAAGACAAGATACTGGCATCTCAGTGCCACTTTGGCATTCTGAGGTAGCCTGATTCTAAAATAAGGAGATTGTACCTCATGGCCCTAGATAGACATTTCCTCCAGAAATCTCTCCAATCCCCATTTCCAAACCCATGCCAGAAGCCGCCACCACCTCCTGTGGCAAGGATGAATCCATACTGATCAGTCCATTCTGGTGTTTATTTGCCACAGTGAAGTTTAGATATAGTTTTCAACATCTGGATTGTTTTGGATGAATTGCCCTTGTGTTTCTGCTCCTCTAATGGAAAACCAAATCCCAAACAGATTTGCAACAGTTCCATCAGATCTGTCAACAGAAAAAAAAAAAAAATAAGGCATGAAGCAGCAATTCAGTATGCATGTGTTTTCACAATTCAGCCAAATCCCACTCTGGGTTTTCAAATGGGGAATTCATGGGAACTGTCCCTCTATGCTTTCAGAAGAGAACACGTGATGCCCAACCTGTAGCTACCTAAGCCTGACATTAAACGTGAATCGAACTATGCTCAATAGCACAGCATGAAGTGAAATTGGTAACAGAGTCTGTGCTGTCTTGGGGGATGGTGAAATGTGGAATTGCTATGTGGTTCTTTGGGATATGTTGAACAAATCCACATATCCAGAAAAAAATACCAAAAAAAAAATTGGTGTTCCAGCATCCAGGTAGATGAAAAGACCACAGGAAAACATGAGAACATAATTGGTTTTTCTGACCCCTGAATACTGTGGCCTGGTGGACAAGAAATTGCCAAATGATGCTTCACAGACTACATTTGGTTCTTGTCATAAGCAGATGTTCCAGTGTACGTGATCTTCTCTCTCCAAATCTGACTTCTAGTCAGTGCCAATCTCATTGCCACAGTCATTTGGAACTAATGAGAAAAATATTGTGTGATAATGATGCTAATTTTATTTGGATTCTGAATGTTTATTAATGATGCATGTGAGCAAACACCTGCCTTCTTCTCAACCTTTCCTCCCTGCCCCCATTTGCAGCATATTTTAATTCAGTGCTTATGTTACTCATATACCCTGATTTTCTCATTTTGAAAGTGTGGGAAAGAGAATTGCCCAAACTCCCATACCTGTGATTAAGCAGGTTTATTAAAAAAATATTAACCTTGTACAATGGTATAATAATTCAGTTTGTAATTTGTGATGCAGGCCCACTGTGCAGATTGCCAATCAATCAAGAGACTGTGGGTCCAACCCTGATACACATTGCCACCACTGTTGGTGGAACCTAAGAACCTAAGAAGAGCCCTGCTGGATCAGGCCAAAAGCCCATCTAGTGAAGCTCCCTGTATCTCACAGTGACCCACCAGGTGCCTCAGGGAGCACATGGGACAACAAGATTCCAGCATTCTGTTGTCACTCCCATGGCATTCTGAAGTAGCCTACTATTAACATAAGGAGGTTGCACCACCCATCATGGCCTGTAGCCTACAATGGACTTTTCTTCCAGAAATCAGTCCAATCCCCTTTTAAAGGCATGTAGGCCAGATGCCATCACAGATTAAGGAGTTTCACAGATTTCACATGCTGGGTAAAAAAGTATTTCCTTTTAGCTGTTCTAATTTTACCTACACTCAATTTTAGTGGATTTCCACTGGTTCTGGTGTTGTGAGGGAGGGAAAAGTAGTTTCCTGGGTCCCCCTCCTTCCTTTTTCAAAGATTGAAGTGACATTTGCTATCCTCCAATTCTCTGGCACTGTGGCTGTTTTAAGGGACAAGTTGCATACTCAGTGGCATAGCTAGGCCATTTTACACCTGGGGCTACTTTATTTTTTTACACCCCCCACGGCAACATTATTTATTTATTAATTCATTCACATTTTATACCTCCAAGGAGCTTTCTCCAAGGAGCTAATGGTGGTGTGCATTTCTTTGGTCAACCCTGCACAGGAGGTGAGATGGAGATAGTAATAGTCATGACAGGAAATGAATAATAATGGCCAGAAAATAAATGCAGCAGATATTCCCCCACAAGCAATGGATGAATGTCTGGATCCTTCCTTGCTACTGCTCCTCTGCATATAGTATTCAGTGACATACTGCCCCTGCATCTGGAGGTTCAATGTAGCCAACATGGTTAATAACCACTGATAGACTATAGTCCACCATATTTAGAATCCACCTTAAAATTCATTTAAGCCAGTGACCAACACCACCCAAACTTCCCACCAGTGACATCAACTCGGGTGGACTCATTATGCAGGTCTGAAGGCTGTATGACACCCTGCATAAAACAGTTGTATTTTTGGTGTGGTGGTGGTGGTGGTGGTTGTGGTGGTGGTCTCTCTCTCTCTCTCTCTCTCTCTCCCCCTCCCTCCCCCCCCCCGTGGGGGTGTGGGGGGGGGGGGGGGGGCATAACATTTGCTAGAAGGAAATATTACACACAAGTTTGTTTCAGTAAATTCCTCAAGAAATTCCGCATCAAATAGAATATTATATAACATGATAGCATTATTTCATAAAACCATGATTTTAACAAACTGATTTTTACATTAGAAGTGGCTTTGTGTTGTTTTTTGGTCATACCTTTTGATAGAATAAGGATATTACACTCTGGTTTTTTTATTGAATTCCTGGTGAAATTCTGCATCAAACGGTATATAACACGATGCTGTTATTCTGTAAAACCGCAATTTTAATAAACTGCAATTTTACATAGTACTTTTTTTTAGGTTTTTTGCCATAATGTTTGCTTGCATTAAGCTATCACACTCCGATGTTTTTCACTGAATTCCAGGTGAAATTCCACATCCAACGGTATACAGCATAATGGTATTATTCCTTAAAACCACAATTTTAAAAATCGTGATTTGTTCAAAAGAAGTTTTATTTTCAGTTTTTACATTTTTGGCCATAACTTTTGATAGAATACAGATATTACACCTTTTTTCATTGAATTCTGGGTGGAATTCCAAATCCAACAGTATACAGCACGATGGTATTATTCTTTAAAGAATTGTGCATTTTGGCTGAATGCATGAATGTGTGCTGAGTGTCACATGGCATTATGCTCCTGGTGGAAGGTTATGTGCTTGCTCACCCTTTGTCTGCATGCAGGGATAGGATGTTCAACTCAGGTAAGCAGGACCAAGCATCAACATACATGTATGCAGCGATGGGATCTACAAACGACTTGGGGGAACGGAGGGCGGGACTTAGACGGGACTATCGTTTGATTGGCAGTCCGTCCGTGCACTTCCGCTTTCATTCCACTTGCCCCGCGGCCATCCAGAGAAGTCCCCCAGGCGAGCAGGTGCCCCCTCCGAGGCCAGGGACGGCCACGGGGCGAGCGGAACAAAAGCGGAAGTACACGGACGGGCTGCCAATCATATGGTAGTCCCGCCTATGTCCCGCCCTCCATTCCCCCAAGTCATTTGTAGATCCCATTGCTGCATGTATGGAATACTCCACATGACTGAGATCTATTTTGATCACAGGAAGCAACTCTGTACTGTTTTAATAGCCTTCTTCTCTAATGGAAATATTGTGAACTGAAATGGAGTTCACATTACTACTACATTACTACTTCTTTCAGACATTGTTAAAACTGACCTGAGACACTTTGCTGCCCCAAAAAGACCCTTCCTGCTTTCCTAACTTCCTTCCATTAAAACCACTCCTTCTTCTCTTCTTCCAAATCTCTCCTCTATTCTTCATTTTGTATTAGCTCCTTCCCCATTTCTTTAAGCAGCAATCCCTTGCACTTAGGGACCAGGGCATTGGTGAAAGTCAGAAACAGATGAATGTCAAAGTATAGTGTTATTAGGTTGCAAATTTGTTTTGGCATGCAAAAACCATAAATAACTAACTATATCAGCAGTTCTCAAACTGTGGGCCCAGGACCCAACAATGGGTCATGGCCCAATTTCTGGTGATTGGTGAAACTGACAGGGCAGATTAGGCTACATGCAAACAAGCTGCTACTGGTAGGGGGAGCACTCAGCGATGGGATCCGCAAATTGAGAAGGGGAAAGCTGGGCGGGATTTAGGCGGGACTTACACATGATTGGCAGCCCGTCCTCAGCGTTCCGCGGCTGCCCTGGCCTGGGGGGGGGCTCCTGCTTGCCACAGAGGACGGGTGGGGGCGCGCTGGGTGCCTGGGCGAGCAATGGTGGGGCGCACCAACCGGAGGCAGCCCCCCCGAGGCCAGGGCAGCCGCGGAACGCTGCGGACAGGCAGCCAATCACGTGGAAGTCCCGCATAAGTCCTGCTCAGCATTCCCCTTCTCAATTTGCGGATCCCATCGCTGGGAGCACTGCTACCATTATAGCCACATCCCTTTGCAATTATAAATCAGGCAGCAGCCTCTAGGGCTTTCTAAAAGGTTTGACAACCACTGAATATATAACACATGTGAATGTGTGCAAAACCCAAATAAACAGAAATAAAAGAAAAAATAAACATAAGAACGTTGATTAGCATTGTGGACAGTTGGATTAAATTGGACAAAAAAAAGAAAACAAGTGGACAAAACCTGAAGTGCGGTTATAACTGAAAGCAGCTGAAAGAGCAAAGTGATGGAAGTTAAGTGGATAAAGGCAATATATTGCCATTATCTGCTTAAAGGAGCAAATGTGAAATTGAGGGTTTCCACTTTGTTTTGTATGTCAAAAGGCTGAACAAATTCAGTTGCAAGTGTGGCAAAATGCCCCCATACCTGCCCCTGGGGAAACACCTTCACTCTACTTCAAAGTCAGGCAAGTCTGGGTTAGAACAAATTCCAGCTAGCTAGCACAAAACTAATTCCAGTAGCAAACCTGGTCTTCTTGTATACATATCTATTACAAATGCCAAAAATGCTTCCAACATGACAGGCTGTGAAAGGCATATTATGATCTAATTCCTTGATCAATATGCCTTTCAAATATGTATAAATCCCATTATTTGCAGGGATTAAAAAGTCATTCATAAAAGTAGTTTAGTTTTCAAGTGGTTTATATGAAATTCTCCCCTCCTTAATTAAGTCATTCTCATTCCCTCATGACACAATCTTCATAGCTGATTGAACACAGAGGCTGAATAAGCATAATCTTTCCTAATAATTTCAGTATGTTCTGTTAAGTGTCAAAGGCAGCGTTAGCGATGATTAAGTTAAGCTAACTCTGACTCATCTTGTAAAGGAATATTGTAGACGGTGTTGCACAGGAATTAATTACTGGGAGATGTATGGCATTACACATCGACATCTGAAATGATGCATTTGGTTGCCGTTAAGGGCCAAGGGTATCACACTAATTCTGCCAATCCAGGGTCAAGATGGGTCAATGAATGATTGAGCAGGGACTCTAGCAATGCAAATGTTGGCACTCTGAATTATCATTCCTACCTTAGTAGCTCTGTCTGGAGAACAATGACTGCTGATTAACCAAATCTTGAACAAGAATGATGTCATTGCGTCACGTTTGGTGTAATGTAGGCAAATTGCATAATTATAGTAGACCATGTATAAGGACTGCTTTGGAAAATTTCAGCGCTGGTCCATGAGCCTTGATGGAGCCCATTGTAGTTAGGCTCAGTGTCACCGATCCCCCACTAGACCAACGTCCTTGCAAAGATGTATAAAGGGTGCTGCAAGGGGAGGCAGACGTAGCAGGCATCATTTGTGGCAGGGTGCAGTGCGAGGGGAAAACAGCAGAGCACTTTTTCACCTGCCTGCCCTCCCTCAAAGCCCTCCAGACGCTGTGGCTGGGTGGTGCAGTGGAAGGGGCGAATGCTCTAGGGGTGCAGTGACGTCAACCAGCCCCTGGCTCAATTTGAGCCTGTTACCGCTCTGCTTCCTTGACCCCAATTATGGTCTCTGGATAATTTTCAAGCCATGTTCCTCGGTGACTGGTAATGGCAGGCATTACTTTTGTTCCCCTTCAGTCTGGAGCTATGGAGAAGGTTGGGTCTAGTGTCCCAACAGGTGCCTAGGTGATTTTGTTTACACCTAGGCTGCTCATTGTCATTATTGCTGCTGCTGCTGTTGTTCTTGGCAGAAGAGACATTCTGGCAAGGGCATTTGAAAAGACCATCCAACTAATCTTAACTAGTTCATCTTAATTTATTGTCCATGAAGACATGTGTTTGCAAATGGGATTATGACACAATGGGGAGCCTACATTTGCAAGACCCCAGAGTAGGGTGACACACAGATGCCTCGTAGGCATCTCAGTCTGTCTTGTGTCCCAATCAATCTTACTTAGTATGAACTTGATTGGGGGAAACCATGCACCACCCCTCTATGGAAAAGCCCTAGTAAACCTTTTGGAATGGCTGCTATGGAACAAAGATGGAGCAGGAAAAGTTCCACTCTTTCTCTGGTCCAAATTTCTCTCCTGAAGCTGTGGAAGCTGGGATAAATTAGGGGTGGGAACTGTGGTGAATTGGACCTCTTCATTCTCTTGCAAATGCAGTCAGTGTTTGAAATAGAGCTACCTGGCTGGACCATTGTGTAGCCCTCACATTCTCAGGAGGGATCAACCCAGAATGTGTTTTGGAGCAGTCCAGTGCTCAATATTTCTTTAGAAACCCAAGAGTACTTAGAAATGCTGGCTGCAGAAGGTGTGCATCTAGCAACTCCCTCAGAGACAGTGAGCACAGTCTTGATCCCTACCTTCACAGTTACAGCCAAATCCTATCCACCGCCACCACCACCCTATTGATTCAACTGAAGCAAAATTGTGACCACTGCATCCTATGGTGGGTAGGCAGTTGCAGAAGTCTCCTCCAGGTGAGGGAACATTTTGCTCCTTTATCTGAAGGTAAGCCTCCATGGCATGGTGGGGGGGAGTACTAAGACAGCTAAATAGTTGTGCAGATCCACATGCACAAGCAGTAGGCCAGTAGACCAAGTAGACAAGGTCCCATTGGTCTACTTGGGACCAATGAAAATTCTGGATGTTTGCTTCTTGCTACAGAAAAGCAACTACTTTTGTGATACCCCTGCTAACTGGGCAAGAGGCACTTTTTCAAGTGGTGTCCTCTTATATTTAGCAGGGGGAGAGCAATTGTCCCTCTTCACCCCAGCACAGTGTCTTTCTCGTGGCTGTTGCTGGTGGTGTTCTCCATTCTTTTAGATTGTGAGCCCTTTTGGGACAGGGAGCCATTTAGCTTTATTATTACTATTTGCCTGTAAACCGCTTTGTGAACTTTGTGTTGAAAAGCGGTATATAAATACTAGTGATTGATTGATTGATTGATTGATTGATTGATTGATTGATTGATTGATTGATTGATTGATTGATTGATTGATTGATACCTGGAAGTGGTAAACCCAGAAGGAAGAGGCTGTTGAATTGTTTCTCTGCCTCTTTTCCACTACAAATTATCACTCCAAAATTAGTTAATTCCATGGGTTGCACAATCACTAGCTTGCACATGAGATTATTCAGTGAGTGCATGGAAGGACCTTTCTCTACACACTAATCTTTTGTAATGTCCTTCCATAAATGCAAAAACATTGATGCATGCATCTCTGGATGCCACCCAGGTTTGAAACATGTGTTTTGAGAAATAAATAGGTTGGGACCTTTGGAGAGGGAAATGTACATTGAATAATTCAAATTAGAAGGGAATAATTTGAGGCAGAAATGTGGCAGGCAGGAAATAGCCTAAAGGCCCAATCCTATTGTGTCTAGCATGGTCAGTAAACCCTTACCGCCAGCGCTGATGTAATAAAAGTTCCGTAAGTCACTTCTAGCGCCAGTGGTAAGGCTTATCACTGCATCAGTAGGTGCTCTTCTCCAGCACCAGGAGGACCTGACACCAGCAGTAAGTTTTACTGCCACTGGTAGGGTGGGGCAGGGGGGTGGGACTGGTGGTGGCCTCTATCACTGGATCCTATCTTCCGTGTTGGGATGTGTGGCCCAACACAGAGGTTCTCAAGGCTGCACCAGCAAAATAGTCAGTGCAGACTTGAGGAGGCCCATTGCCTGGCCAGCACCCAAGGGCCTTCCAAACATCCCCTTCTCTCAAAGTGCCTCCTATAGCAGCCAGGATGCCCATAGGATGCAACGGTAGCTGTTTTGGCAGTTTAGGATTGGGCTGTCAGTATTTACAGTTGGACCCTGGTTATCCTCAGGGGTTCCATTCTAGAACATCCCATGAATACGGAATATGCAGATACCAGTGTCCAAATTTAAATACAAAAAAGCACAAAAATCAGGGCTCCTACCTTTTTGTGACAAGTAGCGCTGGTTCCAAGCCTGAAGAGATGTTTCTGGCATTGAAAGACTCACTTCCAGGTTGCATGGAGTTTCCTTTCTTCTCCCAGGTTCACCCCAGAATGCATCAGAATTGCTGCATCCTATAGTGAGGGGGGCAGTTGCAGAGGTCTCCTCTGTGTAAGGAGGAGGATCATTCCCTTACCTGGGGAAGTGTTGTGCATGGGGGTCTGCATGGACCTGCACTAGCTAAACCCCTTGCAAAGATCTCCATGGACAGATCTGAATGGACCTGGGCCACTGGATCAGGTCCAAGAATGGAGATAGGATATTGGTGGAGCCAGTGCCGCCAATTCCACTCCCCCCTGGATCCAATCCTCCCATTCCCTACCCCACTGCTACTGTTACCTCCTCCCTGTCCTATTCTGCCTTCCCCACCCCTCCTACCTCCCCTGTTCACTTAAGTGCTCTGGTGATGGGAGAAGCAGTAGAGTCAAGCAATCAATCAAACAACTCTGTTTATATACTGCTTTTCAACAAAAAGTTCACAAAATGGTTTTAATAGTAGTAGTAGTAGTAGTAGTAGTAGTAGTAGTAGTAGTAGTAGTAGTAGTAGTAGTAAAAGTTAATGGGCTCCCTGTCCCAAAAGGACTCACAACCTGAAAATTTGCAGAACACCACCAGCCACAGCCACGAAGAGAGACACTTGTGCTGGGGAGAAGGACAGTTACTCTTGCCCTGCTAAATATAAGAGGAGCACTACTTGAAAAAGTGCCTCTTGCCCAGTTAGCAGGGATTAGACAGAAATGCATACTGACTGCTTTATGGGCAATTAGGATTGAGTCCTAAAAATGTTTTTTTTTAAAATTCTATACCATCTGTAGATGCCGATTAGATATAGCAACAACAGACCCATCTCTCTCTCTCTCTCTCTCTCTCTCGTGTGTGTGTGTGTGTGTGTGTGTGTGTGAGAGAGAGAGAGAGAGAGAGAGAGACAGACAGACAGACAGACAGACAGACAGACAGACAGAGAGAGAGGTTTCATCAACATGTTTCCAGACAGGTTCATTTTGAATTGCCTTTGTATTCTGCCACACACAGCTGAAGAGCAGACGTTTTGCTTGTGTCTGCACAATAGCAAAATGGGGTTTCAAGGCTCTTTTGATGATATGCTGAAATCCAAAGATTGTTTCCTCTCCCAAGATTCTAATGGATCACTTAGCATTTTTTTCAAATCAGAAAGATTGCATTGTGCTGGTGTAAATCAATGACACAGCTCTTTTCTATTTTCATCTTTCTTCAATGATGATGGAGTAGATGATAGAAGGGCCAGGCCCATTTAGGTCTGGACTTGCAAACAGTGTTTGCCAGCTCCATGTTGCTGTGATCCGTGGCAGGAGAAAGAGCCTGAGAAGCAAAAGCCTCAGCAGCCCAATCCTGAGCCCAATTCTGTAGGAACAGCTGTAGCAAAATGGTGACTGCTGCATCTCGCAGTAGCCAGGTAGCTGCCAGAGGCTCCTTGGGAAAAGGGGACATTTGTCTCCTTACCCTAGGGAAAGCCCCACTGCTTGCCATGGGCTCCTCAGCTCACCACTAGTGATTCTGCCAGCTCCAGGCAGCTCCATATTGGGCTGCCCAGTTCAAGGCTGTGCATTGGATCCAGCGGTGGAAGCCATTGCTGGGCCTCACCCCAGTAGTGTCATCTGGCAACGAGCTGCCGGAATGCTAGGCGGGACTTACCGCTTGATTGACAGGCTGTCCGTGACGTGTCGCCGCCCACCCGCCCGCCGCGCGGGCTCCCTCCGGTTGGCGCACCCCTCCACTGCTTGCCCAGGCACCCGGCGCATCCCCCAGGCAAGTGGGCACACCCTCCGAAGCCAGGGGTGCCCGCACGGTGGACAGGCAGGCGGCGACACATCACGGACGGGCAGCCAATCAGGTGGTAAGTCCCGCCTAGCGTTCCAGCAGCTCGTTGCCGGATGACACCGCTGCCTCACCCCCTTGAAAACCAGCTCCTCCCTCCCCCTGCCCAGTTCTTCCCCCTCCCTGGAACTGGACAGTTTTGCAAGTATACTTTCCAAGTGGATTTTCAGATTTCAGATTTTCAGAAATCCACAACTCATTATACATTACTCCTCATTCAGGCCTGGTTTATAATGGGTTGGCCACACCTGGAGTATTGTGTACAGTTCTGGTCTCCACATCTCAAAAAGGACATAGTGGAACTAGAAAATACACAGAAGAGAGCAACCAATACTGGGCTGGGGCACCTCCCTTACAAGGAAAGGTTACAGCAGTGTTACTTAAACTGTGGGTCGGGACCCACTTGGTGAGTTGCGATCTGATGTCAGGTGGGTCATGGAAAGCTGGAAGCTGCCATCTTGGAAACTGCAGATTTTACTCTTGTTATATTCCTTTTGTGAGTGTTCAGTTTGAATTTTCAAGTGAGTGGTTTTTTTTTTTAATTTTGTTTTTAGTTCAGTGCTTTTACATAATATTTTGTACTAGTCTTGTTTTCTGTCAGGGATATTTCATGGTTGTTCAATTGCTGCAGTCCAAGAATGCCAATTTGCATTTCAGGAGTATCATTTTAGGATGTTACAATGACAGCACTTCCTGCTTGATGATATCACTTCCTGCCACAATAATAATAATAATAATAATAATAATAATAATAATAATAATAATAATAATAATAATAATAATAATAATACATGTATTTATATACCGCCTTTCTTAAGATCACTAGATTTCTCTAATGACTGTAACTCAAGGCGGTTTACATAGGCAGACTTTTATTCATAAACCCAAAGGTTTTTACAATTTACGGAAATGTTCTGTCTTTCAAGAACAACACTCATACAGATCTTTCTTTCTGGATTTAGCCTTCTTTCTTAGCCACCCGTCTGTCTTCTGCTGGCTTATGAGGCTTCCCTGCTCCCACCAGAGACGCAGCTGACTTCAGCACGCTCCTCCTCCCACGAGGTAGCTGGAACTCAGCTTTTAATCAGCCGCAGTTTGCAAGGTCTGCCGCTCACAGAGACTTCTGGCAGTCCCGAGCTCATGACCTTCAGATCTTCAGCTGTTATCTTCGGGCAAACGGAGGCATTAACCCTCTCGGCTAAATCTTCTGCACAACATCACTTCCAGGTTAATTACATCACTTCCGGTGGGTCCCAACACGAAAATGGGTCCTGGTCTAAAATATTTGAATACCACTGGGTTACAGCATTTGGGGCTCTTCAGTCTAGTAATAAGGGGGGGGACGACGACGACATGATTGACATGTACAAAATTATGCAGGGGATGGATAGAGTAGATAAGAAGGAATCTTTTTTCCCCCTTTCACACAATACCAGAACCAGGGGACATCCATTATAGCTGAGTGTTAGGAGAGTTAGAACAAAAAAATATTTATTTACCCAGTATGTAATTAGTCTGCAGAACTCCTTGCTGCAAGATGTGGTGATGGCGTCTGGTCTGGATGCCTTTAAAAGGGGATTGGACAGACTTCTGGAGGAAAAGTCCATCACAGGTTACAAGCTATGATGGGTATGTCCAGTCTGAGATTAGCTGATTGTTCATTATGAGGGCCTGGTAGGGTTTTTTTTTTTCTGTCATCCAAATTGGCCATGGATGGCAATTTTTTTGCCTAACCCAGACTGGGAAGGGACAGGTGTTCAGTAGGTTTCATTATTTACACTTGTGTTTAATAAAGTTAAACTCCAAACTCAGTCTGGTGTCTTCCCTGGGGGTGGTGCAAGGGTAATAGGCTACCTTAGAATGCCAGATGCAGGGGAGTGGCAGCAACAGATACAGTATCTGATTGTCTTGTGAGCTCCCCAAGGCATCTGGTGGGCCACGATGAGATACAGGAACCTGTCACGACCACAGCTTCCAGCAAGGCTTTTCTTATGTTCTTATGATTTACTGCTGACACTGTCCTCCACACACTGCCAGCCTGGCCAACTGGACAGCCTGCAGAATCCACTAGAGAGGTGACAGAAGCAATGCCTGCTGAGAATATCAGAAAAGATGAGGTTGACATTGGGACTCCACTGCAGGACTTTGTCCAAAGGCCTTCAGCAATCTGCTGCCAACAGTCCAACCCTAATTAAATTCCCATGTGGTCATGCAGCTGTGCTGGCACAGTCTCTGCTGTACCCGTAGGGGAATTATGGCTGCTGGATGTCTCCTTGGGGTAAGGAAACATTTGTACCCTTGATCCTGGGTAAGCCCCAGAAACCACAATGGATCAACTTGGACTTGCACCAGCGATATTGCTGGTGCAGGTCTGAGTTGACCCATGTTGGCGGATCAGGTCGAGGAGGGGGATAGGATACAGCACACTTTGCCACCACCAATCTAGCCCCCCTGTCGAGCCTGATCCACCCACCTCTCTCTCCATTGCCACCCTCCATTTTGATATTTTGACTGTTTATTTTTTACTGTAGTCTGGAATTTTTATGTAACTGTTTCTAGGATTTGATTGTCTTTGACAGCAACATGCATTTCATTCTTGACATTGGTCTAGCGTTTGGCAGCTGACATTTTCATCACATTTTTTTAAGCTGAGACCTGTCAAAACTATTGAGAAATTTTCCACAAGACCAAAAAATTCAAAAAGTGTGAGAAAAAAAATACATTCCCATTCATTTTCAAAGTAAAAATTCAAAACATAAAGTTGGAAATGCTTTCATTGTGGGGATGAGTACAGTCAGTGGTAGGGGACTCACATGAGATGGGATGAGATGGGATGTTCTCACAAGGTGAGAGTGATTTATTTCAGATAACTGGAATAACAATGCATCACAGTGTTCTCCTGTGTCATGACCACAGCTTCAAGCAACAATCAGAACACAGGTTCAGAAAGGGAGGTAGCTAACCTAAGCTGTCCTGGTGGCACAAGCTATAGAAGTGGCAGGAACAAGCACCAGTCCCACACCTATTAATCCAGACCCAGAACCCGTGAACCTGAACTGTCTGGCATGTACCTCTCAAATTGAAGCCTCCTAATGCAATGTAATGGTCTTCAACCTTTTCAAGCCATGACATCCATCCATCCATACACCACGAAGTATGCTGGACTGGGGGTTCATAGCTGATCCCAACCTCCATGGAACCTGATCTGACTGCTCCCTGTCTTTACAACAACCCTGTTGTTTTAGGAGCTTTAGAAGATGAAGGGCATGACAGTGAGAAGAGGTTGTGCAGGATGATATCAAGAACTTAGTTCTGATGAGGCTGTATTATTATTGTATTCTTATTGCATCCAAGCCCTCTCTTGCACAGGCTTTGTAAGGTTACTGTAAAACAGAAGACTCCTATTGTTCCTGTTTCCAGTTTTGAGCTCTAACAAGCCTGATAAATTCTACTATACATGAACCAAATCCCAGAGTGTTGTATTAATTCCACATTCAGAATAACATGTTGTCTGGGAATATCATTTCCTGACAATTGACCAAAATGCAACTCTAGTCATCTGGGTAGTATGATCTGTTCTGAAAAGGCTATTGTGCTTGTTTCCTGACATTTCCAAAGTTCAGGCAATCCTGAGCAATGATGAAAGGTTATCGCTATAGCATACAGGCAAAGACAATTTCACTGTTTTTTTCCCAAGATGTAGCTAATTCAGCTACTATTTTTCTCCCATTGATACGCTGGCGCGTCAATTTATAATATAGAGCCTTTTAAAAAGTGGTTCCACCAAAACCTGAAATTTTGCACTGTGAACAGTGTAAGGATAGACATTTTTAGAGGTACGGTTGTTTTGACTGTCCACCCATGTTATCATGTAAGAAATGGGGAAATTTTTTTGTTTTGGGGGGATTGGGGGTGTTTTCTTCCCCCCAACCTGAAATGAAAGTCACAATTTTGGCTTCCTGTGTTAGTCCAGGGGCTATCTCATAGAGTCAACTTTAAAGCTTTCAGGTACAAATAAGCCCCTGAAATTATTTTTTAAATGAATTGGTACACCAGCTTATCGATGGTACTTAGCATATAGAGAGAGAAGTTCCTCAGGCTACAGTCCCTCAAAGAAAAGCTAAAGTGACTTACACTGACTCAGTGACACAAGAAATGAAACTAGTAATGAATTTTATTAGTGGTACAAGAGCAAAGAGTGTGGTGGAATTACAGCACTATCTTATTGCGCCAGGGATAAAGTGCTGACATGGGGGTGCCAATTGGCACCCCCGCGTCGGCACTCGAGCAACGGGACTGGCACTGCAGGCAGTGCAGGTCCCATTGCACCCGTGCTGAGCCTCTCTTGCGTTGGCTGAAGCCAGCCAGCACAAAGGAGGCTCTGTACAGAGGTGGAAGTGGAATTGGTGGTGAGAGGGAGATTGTGGGCAGGGGGGAGGGCAGGACATGGGTGGGCTTGGGAGGTGGTCATATGGCTACATCCTAAGCCTGTCCGGGAGGCCGTGCGGCCCCAATTCGGGCTGTGCGGTCTCCTCGGATCTGCGCCTGCTGCTTAGCAGGGGGAGAGCCAAGGAGACCATAGATTTAGAAATCTACCTAGAAATAGAAATCTACCTAGAAATAGAAATAGACCTAGAAATCTACGGTAAGGGAGCACACGTTCCCTTGCTGCGGGGAGGCTCCAGCCTCTCCTAAGCAGCGCTAGGATATGGTGCTGGCCCATCAGCCTCGCCAGTCCAGCGTTGCTTAGGATTGCGCCCTTAGTCTTGTCAATGTTGCAAGAACACAGAATGAGACTCAAATACAATTCCTCCAAATCAGTACTTCAGACACAATTCAATAGTTACTGAAGACTCATGCTTCCAGCACAGCACGGGGTTCTCATAGTCGGGTAGGAACTGGGGTTGATGGTTCTGCTCTGTTTCACATACAAACTATCCTTCCAGCAACTAAAGGGTTATGATATGTTATTTGTGTGAGAACCACTGCTTTAGGGTGAACCACATGACTTGGGGACATACTCTATCATTGCCTGATACTGCCCTTCATAGTTGCCCCCGAAGGGTCAAGGCAGCTGGACAGGAAAGCCTGCAGGAAGAACCTTACCAAGCTTTGCCAATCCAGTCAAGAGGTTTGCCAGCCAATTTCTTGCTGCCTTGGACTGGAAACTGAAATGTGACCTACCTACCCTACCCCACACACATCACACCAAGTGACTTGAAACTCTAAACCTTAACAAGCCCTTCCATCCACAGCCAGTCTGGGATAGGGGGAAAAAAAAACTGTCATCCAGGGCCATTCAGGATAACAGCAAAAAATTCCTACCTGGCCCCATGCCAGCTAATCTCAGACTGTGCCATAGGGAGGGAGGGCAAGGTCGCTGGCTAGGATGAACTGAGCTTGGTCAGGAGTGGTGTGCCCAACCCAGGCTCATGTCCTACCTCCTCTGGCCTTAACAGCCAATGAGAAGTTCCAGCGTCAGCCTTGATGCATGAGGCAGGGGCTGGGGGCCATTGGCCTTTAGCACCAAGGAGTGCTAATGGCTTTTCTTACTGAAATAATTTTCTCATATACTGGAATCAGAATATCTTGATTGCAATCCAGAGAAAGGATCTGCAAATATGAGAGAAACCCATACATGTAACTGAGGTGTGGGATGCTGTGGTTATAAAGATCTACAGATCTTTGGTTCAGATAGCCAAATTGTCCATTTTTTTTCATAGTCAAAAATTAAAGCCATAATTTAGGAACAGTGATACACATCTGCTCTCTTTTAAGTTTCTATTCTAAAGCACCCATATATGATTCCTCCAACTCTACAGAGGCTGATGTGATTTTTATTTTCATATCCCTGCTTCAGTCTGTCTTTTAATGCACCTTTACTGTAGACTCTCTTTCGTTGAGTTTTGTGACACTTTATATGTATATTTTATTAATCTTGTCATGATATTTTTTTCATGTTTTCATGTTGTCAGCTGCCTGCAGCAAGATAGGCCACACATATAAATATAAAATAAATAATGTGTTGTGGAAAGAAAATACATGGCACATGGCCCTCCTTCTGTTGACATTTGTGCAGGATACTTAAGATTGTACTTCTTTACAATGGAAGTACACTTGCAATGATGGGATGACCTGGGAAATGTGGAACTCCAACCCCATGAAAAATTTGCAATCTAATTGAAAACATTAACATTCCTAATATAAGGTGTTTTGCCTAAGGAGGAATCTCTCAGATTTGCTTCAGAGTTCGCTGTTTAAATAAAGCTTTGATGGCACATCCAGGAAATTGAATGTATTTCAAGAGGTAACATCTACTGATGTTCCATCTGCACATTTGGAGGGACAGTACCTTGCATGGTTCCTCCCTGTGCCCCATGACATACTGGGCTGGTTAAAGCCAGTGCTGGTCCTTAGATTAGGGTTCAGCCTGGCTTGACCCCGGAATGGAATTGGGATGCTCACCTTAGTGGTCATCCAGCACATGGAGGGTCTCCTTTAGTTCCTTCCTAGGGGTTACTTACTTTACTTTGAGAAGAGGAGGTACAGTGAAAGAACATATGGAAAAATCAACGATTAAGATAGTTGACCATGAGATTTAGCCTTGCAGCTGTTGATAAAAGTTCATCTACTAAATAGTAGTAAATACCAGGTAGTCTCTTTAAGAATAAACAAAAACAAAAAAAGGGATCGGAAAGGGAAACAAGGAGGGAGGAAAGAACGGTTCAAGTAAAATATCTCATAAATTATCATAAACAGGGCAGTGAAAAAGAATGCCAACTAAGGTATCCGGCTCAAGTGAACAAAATGGGCAAAATCCATTATTACAGGGAACATTAGACAATCTCCCTTGATGAGCGGCTGGTGGAAGTATGTTCAGTCTCGCCAGCATAGAAGCCTTTCTTGTGTTAGGACATCACAACCCTCTTAACATCTGGAAATATTCAACAGTCGAGTTTCCAAAGGAAAAAAGTTTAAGGGGATGTTAAGACGTCACTCCTCTTTACAAGGTGCTTCAATTCCAAGGTCATCATACAGCATACAACCATTTAGGGCAAATCCTAGGGCTGGTCTGGTCTTGATAGGTGGGTCAGGACAGGACAAGGACTCTCCGTTGATGCTGATCAATGAAACATTTGTGGTAGGTTGTAAATACGTTTCCATCAGATGACAATTCTAGGGGTTATTGGAGAGAACCTGGGGGATCCTATGAGTGAGCACAGGTTCTAAGCCAGGATGGTTCACCCAATGCAGGCCAGCTATCTCCTCCTAGTTGGGTGCCTGCACTGAAGGGTTGGAATTAAGTCAAAAATTATTTGTAATTTCCAATAAATCATGGCCCTGTGATTTATTCCAAGACTTGTGCCACACATGTTTTGTGGGCAATACATCCTTTAGGAGAGGTGGACACATCTCAACAAGATGTGAAGCCAGACCAAATGAGAAGCCGGACCAAATGAGAAATGACCTTTTGAGATCACAGGACACAGCAAACATCCCATTCCCAACAGTTGCAGGTTGCAATACAGCTGCCCAGCATCAGAGGGGGTGGTCAGGAACTTTACAACTTCATTATTTTCATATAAACCATTCCCAGAATCCTAAATTGCGTAATACTAAATATTCAATATTAAAAAAGACAGGCAACCCAATCCTAAGTAAGGCCTGCATAACAGGGCTGTATCCTAAAACCCATTAGGAGGCAGCAGCAGCAGCGTGCAGGACAAGGAGAGGTTTGCCACTTGCACCCACATAAGTTGGCCTGGGACAGGGGCGGGATTGGGCAGAGCAGTCTCCTTGGATCTGCGCCAGCTATTTAGCAGGCGCAGATCCAAGGAGCACATAGGGGAGGCTGGTGCCTCCCCTACAATAAGGTACGAATGTGCTCTTGCCACAGGGAGGCTCCAGCCTTCCCAAGCAGAGCTAGGATATGGCACAGGCCCATCAGCCTCACCATTCCAGCGCTGCTGGATTGCGCTCTTATTCTTCTATTCTCATCATCAAGCCTCATGCTGATCAACACTTATGTTGTCCCCAGCTTACAAACATTCACTTTTTGTTGATTTTTTTTCTTCTTCTTGAGGGCCATGGATGTAAAAAGAGTCTTGTCTTAAAGGCATTTAAATTTGACACCACAGCCCTAGTCAAAAAATGATACCATGTTCCTTCCATGCTTTCTGCATTGACCTAAAGATGTTTGTTGTTCTCTTTCCTCCCTCTTCCAGGTCACTCCTTTTGCACAGTAAAGTCATAAACAGGCCTTGTTATTATTAAGTGTGTGTGTGTGTGTGTGTGTGTGTGTGTGTGTGTGTGTGTGTTTGCATTCATTTTTTTTTCACAAATTGCTCCATTCTTTCTTACACAGAGATCCATTTCTTACAGAAATGAGTACAGAAATGATGGAGGGATTTTCTCTAGATGAGAAACATTGAAAATAGAGTTTTTATTGAAAAATGGTTAGAAAAAATGAGTAACATTAGACAGAGAAAAAGAAGGAGGAAGAACCTAACTAGACATTAATGTCATCTGTCCAGAATTTGATCTGTTGCCAAATCTCCAAGGGAGCAAGGGAAGTTATTTGAATTTAACATGGGAAGGCAGGAGTGTGGAGCTCAGCTTCATTCCTACCACACTTCTTAACTTACAGTGCAATTCTGCCTTTGTCGTAGCATCAACCCAACGTCATTGTGTTGAGGCTACGTCATTAGCATCGACATGGGGATGCAGAGCAGCACCCCTGTGTCGGTGCTAATGCTCTCAGGCTGATGCTATGAGTAAGGTCAGCCTGAGAGCGCTGACAGGGAGCCTCTCTTGCACCAGCCAAACTCGGCTGGCTTGAGGGAGGTTCTGGGAAGGATGAGGGTGGGGAATGGATGGTTCTGGCCTGGGGTTGGGCGGGCTGGTAGGCATGTTGGCCTGGGGAGGAGGCGGGGCCAGGATGCAGCCATAAGGATCTGGCCATTCTAGGCCTCATCAGGAGACCACACAGCCCCGATTTGGGCCGCGTGGCTTCCTTGGTTCTACACCTACTAAATAGCATGCACAGATCTGAGGAAGCCCATGGGGCGGCCAGAGCCTCCCCTGGGGCAAGGAGACAAATGTCCCCTTGCTCTGAGGAGGCTCCCCAGTGCACCAAAGATGCATTGGATTTCATGCTGGCCTGCTGGCCTCACCAATCCAGCGCACTTTAGGATTGCTCTCTTAAACTGCTATTTAAACCATTCTGTATTCAGCACAGGATAGGGGCTGACCTGAGTTCAACTCGGAGTAAGGGCATTTTCCCTTTACCCTGTGTTGTGTGAGAGCCACCCCTATGGAGCTACTTGGATCTGTGGCAGCAATCCAACTGGGTTAGGAGTGGGGGTAAGGATTAGGCCCTCACTGCTGGGGTCAGTCCATCCTCCTCCTGAGCCCAATCCGCCACCTGGTCCACCTCCTAGTCCACCCCCAGAATGCCCTCCTGCCACCCTCTCCACCCCCTGTGCCAGCCTGCCTCTGCTGATGTGAACATCAGACCCCTCTGGTGCTGGATTCAGCCTCTGGGAGCCAGAGCACAACCTTGAGCTGGCTCAGCTGACTCCATAGTAGTCATTAACATGCTTTACATACCATAACATGCTTTATATTGCCATCAGATTTCCATAAGATGCCTCATCCCCATCTCCGACATTTTATATATCCAGTGGGGACCCAGGATTTCCATTGACTATTTAGCTTTGGCTTTGAAGGGGCACTCCACCTACTCACCTCAGAGAATGCCACAATCCGTACTCATTTCTTTTATTCCCTCACTGAGTAGGACTCTTCCAACTTTCCTCAAATGTATTTTTATGTGAATTGTGGTGGGAAAACAGACTCCCAAACTATCAGGAAGCCTAGTATAATAGAATTGTAGGATGGCAGTTGATAAAACTGTGCCAACACAGAAGTTCTCTTTAATGAATTTTGTGTAGGATGCTGAACTCCACTGCTTGCAACCACTGAACTGCCTGATTATTTGATTTAATGCTTAGAAGCAGCCAAGCAAATTATTGTGTTGATACTAAATTGTAAAGATGAACAATCCTTCTGAACCTCCTTGAAAGGTAGAATCTGTTCTTCACTCTTGACCTTTAGTTAAGCTGGAGGAAATCTTGTTGTGGCAGCTCTTAGTCACAGTTGCTGGCTGCAGTGTCTTGTATCATATCATTAAGTTAACCTTGGCAGAAACATACTCAACATTAGATTATTAAGCTCTGGCTAATCATTTGACCACATCTGTGCTTTTCAAATTACTCTGAGGGGTACTCTATACACCGGGCATAACAATGACCCATCTTTCTACTAGTAAGATCTGAATATTGGAAAACAGCTTAGAACCCAATTACAAAACATATGATTTGTGAGAAAATCCTGAATATTTTCAGGCAGTGTCATACTAACCATATTATGTTTGTAGGAGCCAAATCTCACTTTCTGGCTGCAGTCTTACACCAATTACCCATGCATAGGTTCATGGAACATGCATATGTTCCACTGAAATCAATAGCCCTTCATCTGATTTGTTTACCGCATCGTTACCTCAGAGAAGGGTTACCTCAGAGGATGGCAGCATGGTTTTGTGAATAGTGATCTAATCCAGTGGTTCTCAAACCTTCTAGCACTGGGGCCCACTTTTTAGAATGACAATCTGTCTGGGATCAATTGGAAGTGATATCATGGCCAGAAGTGCTGTCATGGTGATCCCAGAGCCTGCTACTTCCAGAGAATGCAGCAGTAAATTGGGTTATTTCTCAGCCATTTTCCAACAGCAAAATGAATCAGAAAGAAAAAAAGCTGATTTACAACCTTCACACAAGCAGAATCACACAGCTCTCCCCCTTTCCAGCATCCCATCTTCCCTTATTTTCAATGACGGCTGTCCTTGGTGCTTGACAACCCACCAGAAATTGATTTGCAACCCATTGGTGGGTTCTGACCCACAGTTTGAGAACCACTGATCTAATCAGTTGGATCAGGACTCTTCAACTCTGTGAAGTCTGTTAGTGCCACAGACATTCTTAGAAAGAATGGCAGGCAGCAGTGCAAAATTGTTGCTGAGGGGGCAAGACACAAAATGGCTAGCAAGGGGAGAATATGTTCAATGGTGCTTAAGATAATTTCATTCGATTTATTTCTACCATGATCATTTCTCAGAAGAGACCAGCGTGAAGCCCAGATTTGTGAATATTAAGCTAATTACAAAAATTAAAAAGTTTATTAAAATGTGAATCATCATCATCACCACCACCACCACCACCACCACCACCATCATCCTTGGGCTAAACCAGAAATATGAGATCAAATCTTGCAAGGAATACATTTTTTTTTCACATTTTTATATTGCCGTCTCGTGAAGGAGCTCAGGGTGGTGATAAATTCCCTTTGTCCTTACAACAATCCTGTGAGGTAGGAGTGATGCTGAGAGATAGTGACTGGCCCAAGGTCACCAAGGAAGTTTCATAATTGAGCAGGGATTAGAACCTGGTCTAAGTTCAACACCAGAACAACTATACAATCCTGGCTCAATTTCTGAGGGTACAATCCAAGAGCTCCCTTGGGCTGACTCATGCGTACTGTGTCAAGTGTGCTGTGCTGTGCTGTGCCAACGCTGTTGTGCAAGTGCCGTAAGGCACTTTTATGCCAGCTCAAGGCACACTGTGTCGATACAGGCAGCTGTGTTGACACAGTTGCGCAGGAGCTGGTGACTGGTAAGCAGCCACTGCACTGGCTGAGTTTGGCCAGCGCAAGGACTATTTGGGGGGGGGAATTTGAGTGTGGTGGGATGGGGTGGGGGAGGTTGTTCCCGTTGGCGGGATGGCCTGGGGAGTGGAGTGGAGCCCTGATACAGCCATTAGTCTGCATTCAAACCCCTGTTCCTAGCCTGTTAGTTAGTTAGTTAGTTAGTTAGTTAGTTAGTTAGTTAGTTAGTT
>JAJKFI010000113.1:3914703-3926676 GCA_029204185.1 Lerista edwardsae | reverse complement strand
GTTAGTTAGTTAGTTAGTTAGTTAGTTAGTTAGTTAGTTAGTTAGTTAGTTAGTTAGTTAGTTAGTTAGTTAGTTCGTTCGTTCGTTCGTTCGTTCGTTCGTTCGTTGGTTGGTTCGTTACTTACTTACTTACTTACTTACTTACTTACTTACTTACTTACTTAGGCCTGTTGCCCATTCAGTAGTTTTGTTCTGTTGCTGTTACAATAAAATGCTCAAGCTACATCTGCCTTGTCTGAGTTGAGTCTGCAAAGAACCCAGTATTTTACAACTTGCCCCGCAGTGAGCTCTGAAGGCAGCAAATCTGCATTAGATAAAGAGCAGGCCGGCCAGCCAGCCAGCCTGTTCCAGCACAGGTTAGGATTGCACTGCCTGCCATTTATGCAAGTGACTTGCTAGAATTGCTGAAAAATTGCACGTAAAGCAAAATTTGAAGGGAATTTGAAAAATTTCAGTTGCAATATCTGTGGAATTTCAAGGGAAGCTAAAAGACTTTTACCATGTGCAAAATCTGCAGGTTCTGCACATTACTGTGTTGTCCCTAGACTGTACCTAAAGTGAAATTGAAAGTGAATTTGGAAGTGACACATCCAATTTTGAAAGAAAGCCCAGTGATCAACTTGATGTGCTGAAAGTCACTACTTTGATGAGATGCCAAAGACACTTTCTATAAAAATGAATGAACTGCCATGGTTGGCTCTCAAGTTCCTCACTGGGGAGCCCCATTGTGACGAAGGCAAATCGAACTCTCGAGTCCCGGATACTGTTTGCCCAGATCCCCTTTTCACCTATCATCATGACAGGAGTGTTGTTAATGAGCAGCCCAATCCAAATGTGGTCAGGAATAGAATGTGTTGATATGCCCGTGCCGGATCCCAAACCTGTACCTGCTGGAGCAGGTAGGTTTGTGTTCAGAGGTTCAGGGGATGAGAGAGGATGGTGGAAGGGTGTACAAGGATGGAGAGGGTGTGTTTCTGGATGGGGGAAGGCAGAACAGGGGCAGATTGGACTCAAGAAGAGGCAGGACAGGCGGAAGCAACACATGACATATCCTAATCCCCACTTCTGGGTCTCGGAGTCCTACATGGCCTGTTTGGATAGCTGGCACCAATCGAAGTAGCCCCATAGGGCAGGCTGGGGAAAAATATCCCTTTCTTAGAGATGACCTCTAGCAGCCTTGCAACCTGCAGTACCAGCACAGGTTAGGATTGTGCTTTTATAGTAATTTTCAGTTTGGATCAAAATCTGAAATATTTGTTTTGCTTTTAATTACCTAATTGTACCTACCCTTGAGCCCTCCAAGGTATAGCAAATTATACATACAAATTAAATTAAAAGCAATAGGGCAGACTGCAATCAATAAAACTGACCATTTCTTTTAAAAAAAATACATTATTAAAGTACCATTCACTCTCATGTGTAATTTTGGAATACGTATTCCTTGTGAAATGCAGAAGTGGTAACCTTAGCAGATCCTCAGCACAACCTTATGATATTAAGGGTGAGATAATAATAAATAGTGTGGTTTGAATTATGTATGAACAAGTCGCTTCTGTACCAAGATAAGCAGGCCTTACCTGGCTCTTCTCCCCTCTCCTGCCCCTCCAATAATGTGTCATGGTATTCTAGTGCATTACTCTACTCTAGGACTACTAACACAAACTTATTAATGAACTTCTGAATAAGTACACCAAAGGCGACAAAAACGATGGTGGTGCACATTATGCGCGCTGCCAGATTTGTCCTGGCCCCCGCACAAGGCACAGGCAAGATTCTGGCTGCTGATTGGCTGGCTGGGCGCGAGCCATTTTGGCTGCACCTCCCAGCGAGATTTGCCTGCACATTCGGGCAGCGGCGGTGGTGAGAGCAGGAACGCAGTTCCAGTGCACCATGTTGGTGGGCCCACACAATGTTCCAGAGTGGGCAGAAGCTGCATGGGAGCCCTGCAAGCAGGGAGTAGCAAGCAGGAGCCAGCTGGCTTGCCGCTTGGGGTGAAGCATACACCAGCACAGCCAAGCGCCAGCATTTCTGTTGGCTGGGGGGGGGCAATGCAGCAGGTGCATGCTTCCTGTGGGGTGCTTGGGGAGTGCGGCTGTGGAGGTCCACACTCTACGGCGTGGGAGCAGTCTGGGCTGCAGCCACAGCGCCCTTACCTCCCACAGACACGGGTGCTTTGGAGGGCCTCCAGCATAGCGTGCACTTGGAGCATGTCCAGCACTGCATCTCTGGGGCCTGTGGGCCTTCGGGTGTGTGTGTGATTGAGGCAAAATATTGCTGGGCAAAAGTCCCAGCTGGGGCCCTGAGCTTGGAAGGGAGGAGAGCCTTCCTTTTCCCTGCTAGTTGCATGGGGGGGGGGTTCTTTGTAGGGCGTTCACACACACCCTGCAGTAATTAAAGAGGGTGGCCTGGGGAAGTGGGTCCAGGGCCTATCTTTTGGCAAATGTAAGCCACGTTAGTTGTCCCCCTGGGGACTGTGTGCTGTAAAAGAAAAAAAAAGCCAGTAAGATGGGGGCAGGTTGCATTTTTGCTACTGAAGCCCTTGTTACAACTATGCCCAAAAGGAATAGCAGAGCAGGTGGTGAGGCCCCTAAGAGGCTTGCCTGGGCCCCAGCGCATGTATCCTCTTTGGATGAGGAGAACAACCAGGCCAAGGTCCAAGCCTTGCTAGCAAGGGTGGAGGCCCTTGAAAAGGAGACGGCTATAAGGCTTGGGTGATGGGGGGAACGTCCGGTGCTCCAGCCCCACAAAGGAGATCGACTCGGAAAGGGAGAGGAGAGAAGCTTAAACAGTTGTTGTCTTCCAGGCTTGGAGCATTAGAGGGGATCAGCAGGCCTGCGAGGGCAAGCGAAGCAGCCAAAGTGATGGCAGATCAGGAAGGTGCTCTTCCCCCCCTTGGTGGGGCCAGCTGCAGGCAATCAGGCAGATGCTAACCCAAAGGCAGCAGGTGAGGCAGCACCACACAGCCACATGGCTTGGGCTCAAGTTTGGGACAAAAGGGAGTCAACATACCTGAAGCAGCATTGATGCAACCCTCCCAGATGTGGCCAGGATGGGAACTTT
Source organism: Lerista edwardsae (assembly GCA_029204185.1). NCBI lineage: Eukaryota > Metazoa > Chordata > Lepidosauria > Squamata > Scincidae > Lerista > Lerista edwardsae. The sequence continues at coordinate 3,923,616 of JAJKFI010000113.1, read as the reverse complement.
ACTATCCCCCTCAGGCTTATCCGCTGCCCCTGCAAGCAGGGACAGGGTGGCAGCTGGCACAAGGGCGCCCAAGCTCAGATAGCACAAGGTGCTGGAGCGGCGACAGCTGTAGCGCTTCCCTTCACAGGTGTGTCACCAGTGTCTGGCCTCCCTTATGGCCTCCTTACAGTGGGGAAAATGCTATATCATGGCACTCAGGCAGTGCAGCCTGGTAATGAGTACCCAACTGAGCGCCCACGTATGTCTTATGGGGAGGTGGTTCTCCCGCTAGGGGGCCACTTGGCATTGGCCGTGAAAAAGAAAATCTGAGGGGGGATTTGTAGACCTTTTTAGCCTGTTACATAAAGAGCTAGAACCAGTGGCAGGGTAGGGGACCTGGCCCCTGACACCCAAGTAGTATGGAAGAGAAAAATTGAGAGGAATTTGAATGATTGGCTCACAGGGTATATAATATATACTGCAGTGGTCATTCAGATGCTAAGGCTGGGGCATTACTGAAATATTTGGACATTATATACAGGGCATACAGGGAATATACTGGCCCTGCTTGGCTCGCTTATGACGACCATTTTCACTTATGTAATTCTCACGACCCCGCCCTCATATGGCGGATCCCCCAGTGGGAGCTTTGGATGCAAATTGTTGTGCCCGCCAGGGCTTCTCAAGGGGGGTAGGTCTGAGAGTGGCCATCTGATAGCTAGAAATGTATCAGGGCAGGTGTCCGGCACACTGGGCGGGCAGTGGGTTCAACCCCCACGGTCATGCCATGAGTATAATTCGACAGGACATTGTAAGAAAACAGACTGTACCTTCACCCACACCTGTGGCTAGTGTAACAGAAAGCATCCCATTAACATATGCCCTAAGTTGGCATGGTTCAAAAAGGGGTAGAAACCACCCGGCGGCCAAGGGAAAAAGACAGCAGACAGCCCAAGCTTGAGAGGGGTCCCACACCCATCAGGCTGGGGGTGTTAGCATGGCTGTTAGAGGGCTACCCAGTCTGGAAGTCAGCCCAGTTGTTTTTTGAGGGTTTTACTGGCGGGTTTAGGATTCCCGCACTGCCTCCTGCAGCCCCATCATGGGCAAAAAAATTGCTTTCTGTGAGGGGGATGGAAGAAGTAGTACAGAGAAAAATTGCCAAGGAAGTAGGGGCTGGCCATGTGGCCAGGCTGTTCCTTTCTCCGCCAATCCAGAATCTTCAGATTTCCCCCCTTGGGGTAGTCCCAAAAACATCACCCGGGGAATTCCGGCTTATTCATCATTTATCATATCCAGAAGGGAACTCTGTTAATTCTTGAATCCCGGTGCAGTTGTGTTCTGTTAAGTAATCATCCCTGGATCATGCAATCAAAATTGTATGGGAATGGGGCCTGGGTGCCCTGCTGGCTAAGGCAAATATTGAATCTGCCTTTAGGCTCCTTCTGGTGCACCTGGATAGCTTCTGACTGCTAAGGTTTCAATTAGAAGGGTCGGACTATTTCGACTGGGCTTTACCAATGGGATGTGCTTATTCTTGTTTTTATTTGAACAATTTAGTTCCTGTTTGAAGTGGGCCCTATCTGAGAGGACAGGCATGGGATCAGTGGTGCACTACCTGATGACTTCCTGATTATGGGCTCAGAGGGCTCAGGGCAATGCCAGGCATTACTGGGGTGTCTTTGTACAGCTCTGTGAGGAATTTGGCCCATGACAAGACTGAGGGCCTGGCCAGCAGGTTAACATTCTTGGCTATTGAGCTAGACACCATGGCCGGTTGTAGCCACCTTCTGGCAGATAAATAGAAAAAGCTTCGCAAGCTTCTCTTCCACAGGTTGAAATCCAGAAAGATTTCATTGCATGAGCTGCAAGTGTTGGTTGATCATCTGAACTTTGCATGTCAGGTAGTGGCATCTGGCAGGGCTTTCCTGTGTAGACTTTGCAATGGCATGGCAGGGCTATGCAAGCCGCATCATCGCCTGAGGGTGAGTAGGGTAATGAGATATGACAAGCAGATGTGGTTCCAATTTTTATCTTCTTTCAACAGGGTAACTTTCTGGAGGGATGACTGCCTGCTCGAGGCTGACCTGCAGGTCCATTTGGATGCTTTAAGAGTTCTTCAAAGGGCGATGGTGCCATGGCCTGCAGAGTGATTTCAGCAAGGCATCACCAGCAATATGACCTTTCTGGAGCTGTTTCCAATTGTTTTTGCCATACATTGGTTGGCAGCAGAATTGGCTGATGCCACTGTGAGGTTTTGGTGCAACAACCAGGCAGTAGTCTGCATGGTCAACCATCAAACTTCTAGATACCCCCGGGTAATGAGGCTAGTTAGGGTGTTTGTGCTTCAATGCCTGAGAATGAACTGGGCACATTCCAGGAATACAGAATGGCATATCTCTGTCCTGTCTCATTTTCAGATGGAGTGTTTTTGTCAACTGGTTCAGGAGAGAGGCAGCACCCAGACCCAATGCCCAATGGAGCCTTGGTTTTACAGGGGCCAAGACGTAATATGGTTGGCCCTGGCCCCTGCTACCCAACAAAATTATCAAAGTAAGGCAAGGGAACTTGAGTCCATTTGGGCTGGGTTTTTTTGCCTCAGATTTGGCCCATTCCAGCTGAACACTTGCTGCATTTCCTTCTTCAAGGGATCAGGCTGGCTCCTCGGTCCATGTCCGTTTACCTTGCCGCTTTGGCTTTTTGCACCAAGGCATCTGGGTTTGCAGATGGGATGGTTGATTTCAGAGTGAGAAAGATTTTAGAGGGGTTTAGAAGGTGGTAGCCGCTCATAGTTGCCAGACGGAAGCCTGTCACGCCTGCATTGTTGATCAGGTTGTTCATATGTTTTCAGGAGTTGTATTCATCCCCTTACGAGGTCATAACCTTTAGAGAAATCAGTGTAGTTTTCTTTTGGGGGGGCATTCTGCCCTAGTGAGGTGATGTTCCTTGGCCAGGGACATGTCAGTTAGAGCCCTTCAGCTGTAGGACATCCGCTTTACAGGCGAGTCCCTGGTTATTACACGGGTTATATTCTAAGATGGGTAGACAGGTTATATTCTAAGACAGACCAGTGGGACCTGGATGCAGAGTCAGGCTGGGCCAAGCATTGGACATGAGTCTATGCCCAGTTAAGGCCACTCAGGACATTCTTGGCGAATAGGCCTAATATGCAGGGCCTGTTGTTCTGCCACCACGATGGGGCACCCATAACCTTGTTCCAATTTGGAATGGTTTTTCACAGTGTGCTGCTGCCCCTGGGACTATGGAGGGAGGGCTATGGCCTCCATTCCTTTAGGATCAGGGCAGCAGCATCCGCAGCATGTATTGGACATCCAGCACGAGAGATCCAGCGGATCAAGAGGTGGCAATACAGTGCATTTAGGTACTACGTGTGAGACCCTGACAAGCTTTAATGGGTCTCTTTGTCCACGGGGTGGGTTGGGCATCACCTGCTTTAATGTTATATTGGGCGTTGCCCAGCTATGCATACATGCCCTGCACATGGGGGTGACGGTTATGGGGATTCAGCCTGATGTTGCGCATTGTCTTGAGGCATTGGCCTCTCATCGTTTTGCAGATACACTGCTATTATAGGTTGGCCGTTTAGGGCTGGGATTTTCCCCCATCGTTGCAAGTTTCTTATTCAGTTCTCTCTGTCCACAGGTTCCTGGGCTTCTCCAGTTTGGATCCTGATCTGTGGTCATTTGTTGGGGTTCTGGGCTAAGAAGAGAGCTGCATCTAGCCCATTTGACACCCAACTGGGTTTAGGAGAGGTCACACAGATGCACTGGGTGGCACGAAGAGGCATGCAATGGGAGCAGCTGTTGCCCATGTTTTGGGACTTCATGGGAGAGCACGGCCCGCCTCAGGTATTGCTAATTCACATAGGTGAGAATGACCTGGGCCTCAAGAAATTTAGCTGCTTGAGGCTCCAGGCCAGCAAAGACATCTGGGAGATCACACAGCAATTCCAAGGAATTGTGGTGTTAGGTCAGCCCTATTGCCCTGGCATGTGTGGCAGAACGCCACACACCCTAAAAAGATTGAAGTCACCAGGAAAAAAACTTAATGCATACCTGGGGCAGGTAGTTAGGGGATTGGGTGGTGCAGTTGTGCCACATCCCTCCATTGTTTTTGATGCTCCCATGTTATATCGTTCTGATGGGATTCATTTGTCTAGTTTAGGTACGGATATTTTGTTATCTGATTGGCAGCAGGGTTTGCGGAACGCGTGTTCCGCTTGGGGCAAAGGGGGGCCAAGGGCGAGGCTGACCTCCCATGTGGCAGGTATCCTGTGGGATGGGGGTTATTAGATCATGGTGTCCATCATGGGGTAGCAAGGGCAGGGGTGAATCCATTCCTGGTCATGCTTGATTACCCGGCTCGGTGATGCGGACTGGCTGACACCCTGCCTGAGTAGTGCTGGGCACATTTTGGGCTAGTCCCAGGCGGCCTGGCTGCTCAGCCTCTCCAATCCTTTGGGGTGACTAAGAAGGGCACAGCAGGTCCAAGACCTGCTGCGACCCTGAGTTGGATGGTTCATCCAATAAGGTCAGGGGAGGTAGACGGGCAGCACCGTTTCTCCTAATATTGCCCACATGATGTTAGCTCAGACCCTGCTGTGTTTACATGTTTTAAATAGTTAATAAAGTGGCCCTTATTACCATACAGAACTTGTCTGTGTCTCTTTTGCGGGGTACGGGGATAACTGATACATTTTTGAAACAGACTGGTCCTTCATTATTTCAGCTGCCTGTTCAAGATTCTAAAACCTCCTTATAAACCCATCATATTTCACTCATTAGGGCAAACTTGTTCTCCTTAGAATTAGCATCAAACACCTATTTATAAGGGACCCTTCAAGTAGACCATCTCTTTTTAAGAGAGCATTTTTAAATGATAAAAACATTGTATTAATTGGTTACGTGGATTATATGTGGATTGACAAAGGGGAGTAAAATACCGACATGTTCTTAGAAGTTAACCTCTTAAGTACAGCAAAAGCATTTCTTTCACAGCCGGACAGCTACATGGCTTAATTAAATTGGTTATAATTCTGCATGGACATCTGGGTGATGAAATATACGTGATTTCACTGATTTTGCTCCATCACCACTGCAGAGGCATTAACTCCTGCCCCAGCACCTGTGACATCACAAAGTCATAGGCATAATGACATCTCTTCTGGGTTCTTCCTAGAGGAAGGGGCATGGTGGCTTTGTGTCCCCATTCCTTCTCCTGTGGAGGCTTCCCATTTGAAGGAGAATGAATGCAGGGGGGGTCGCAAAGCCAACAGTTCTTCAGGGAGAACTCAGAAGTTGGTAATGGTCATAGAAACCTTTATTGGTATAAAATAAATGTCCACATAGTTAAACACATACATGCAACACATTAAAAGGAATGAAAATCAAAGAAAAAATAAATAGGCAATAAATGTAACTTCCCATCCTTCTCTAAGTTAGAAAGACCATTTGTCCGGATAAGGTCAGTGAGGAGGCTCAACTTGGCTAATAAAAGCCCTGAGGGATTCACCACCACGTCCTTAGTCATATGTTGAAAGTAACAATGGGATGGTAACAAGGGATAATCCAAAGAGTCACAGATTGAAGAAAAAATATCAGACCCTGATCCTACACGGGCATTCAGATCTCCTGCAAAAAACCCAAACAAATCAAAGCATTAGGATATCTAGGCAAGGTGTTATCAATAATCTGTAAAAGATATTTCCATCGTTGAACCCTAAGTGCATTTATCTGAATAGGCAACGTATAAACATTAAATATTAAAATTACATAAGATTGATATATTAATTTAAGCATTTGGACCATACCATGTCTATCTGCCATAAATAATAGTTCTGATGTAAACTGGGCTGTAAAGAGAATTGCCAAGCCCCCTGAGGGATGACCTCTATTCCCAAAATAGAGCGAGATGACATTAAACCCCAACAATTGAATTGGCTGCATCATCCATGTTTCCTGGCGTGAAATGATCTGATAACCCCTCAAAAAGGATCAAATTAGGATAAGTTCCTGCCCCAACCCGCCACATTCCATAATACAATTTTTATGGTTTTAAATTAATTAAGGGATTGTTACACATGTGCTTCAATTAATGGACAAGGTTTGATCTATGTCTGCACTCTCAGTACCCAAAGGGGCCTCGGACACACAACGGTTTGGGGCTGAATTTAGCGGCAACACAGTATCCCCAGAATTAGGAGCAGATGCCCCAACCAGCATCACTTCTAAACCAGGTTGGTGAACCAGTGCTTGGGAGGACCAAGGGTTGTATTCTACTGATCAGGGTTTCCTCAATATCATTGAGAAGCTCTGCTCTGACTATCTAAGAATTTGATTACATTTAGTTGGTCCATCCTTGGTAGGCTCCTAAAGGCAACTCCCTCCACAATCTCATCTCCATCAAACTGCAATTCCGTCAACAAATCTTTGGCCAGCATTGGCACAAAGTCTTCCACAGGGCATTTTTCTTCTGGTGCTGACTCTGTAAAGATGGAGGTCAGTGCTTCTACAGTTGTGTTTTCTTCATTAGCTGCTAGCATTAAGGACTCTGTAGCTGGTGATATAGCTTCAGTGTTCTGTTCCTCCACTGCTTCATTCCCTCCTCAAGCACTTATAACATCATTCATACAGTCATCCCTCTCATTGTATGCAACATCAATAGGCAAGTTAAAGGTTCAGGCAGGGAGATGTCTGCAGGTGGTGCAGTGTCGGAAGCTGGGTCCATTGGAAAAGGGGTAGGCTGATAAACCCTAGCCTGAACACACTGATCATGAGCAGATAATTCATCTAGGAAGCCCAAGGGCTGGGAATGAAAGCAATTTGATATAGCACTAGCACTAGAGTATATGGGAACTCAGAAATGACTGCCTTGCATCATTTATGCTTCAAGGCAAACACTTCTGGGTTCCCCTCAGAGGAGAGAGTGCTTGCTGCTGTGGCTTTGCACACCCATTCCTTCTCCTGTTGAAGAATGCCAGCATATCCTCTGTAACTAGGGTGGATCTTGAAGGGCCTCCCATACACCCCCCTTGGCATAGCGCCCATGGCAACTGCCTCTCAGGCTCCACACTAGTTATGTCTCTGCACCACTGTATCCAAGATTATTTGTTTTGTTCCAGAACGTAATGAGTACCAAAAAGCAAACAAGGTCCTATCATTTTAGCCTCATGCTTTCATATTACCTAGTCCAACTCAGTTTTGGTAATGCAAGAGTAGAATGGATCCAACAGTGAGTGGGAGGGGCCACTTACATGGTGCAATGCACAACCTCCAGTACTTACTGCACCACCACCCCTCTGGCTATACAACTGGCCCTCAGAAATAAAGCACCAGGACTTGATAACCCCACTAATTCTTAAAATGGTCGCCTGATGGAATGTCATGTGAGAGATATGCAAGGTCCTTAATGCCTTGGTCTAATTTTTCATTTTTAATAGCAACCTGGGGGGGGGAGGAATCTTAATGATTTTATTAAATGTAGTTAAGATATCATTAATAAACCTATATGTCTTTTCTTACTAATTTGGCTTGACACTAATAGGTTCTGTGCTACCATACCAAGCAGTCCAGTAAATTACCAACTTGTGCTTCTAATGGAAAACGTGAGAATATTGGGCAGAAGCAGCACTTCATTTTCTCTGTATTAAGTACCACTGAGTTTAATGGTACTTAAGCACATTACCTCCTATAGATTGAACCCATTGGCTGTGGTCCAGAAGGTTACAAGCACATAGGGTTCTTCCTGTCAGCAAGAGAATAGCAGATAGTCGTGCTTCCAGGAGATGTATGAGGATCTTTGCTTTTCTGCACCTGGGCGCAAGCAGTCTTTTGGATTTTCAACTGCATACAGTAGAGATATTGGGCTAACCATACAGAATATTTACTGGATGTTTTAGGTGGAACATGGCAATCATTTTCTTTTCATATTGTACACTATTCATCCTTCATGTTTTGAAAATGTTCACCTTGTACATCTAAGATAAACTGAGATCACACATCGAAAACAAGTGGAAATAGCTATGGCAGAAAAGGGCATACCACTGATGAGGGTAAAGAATGTTCATCTTAGGTTGGATCACATCCTTAATTTGCAAAACCATATTCAGCTTCAAAAAGTGCAGGAGTGAACAGCTTTGGCATTTCAATATGTGCTCGATATTTGCATTTTTTTTTTTTAACCATGAAATTTAAACAGGAACACAATCAGATGCTGGTGTGTATTTAGATGAAGTACTTACTTGGCACCATTGAAATCAGTGAAGCACTTCCCCCACCAGCTCCAATGTTTTTTTTAAAAAAAAAAATGCCGTAAGGTTCTCTGGGTGCCTGTGATAATGACACTGTGCCGGTGCTGAGAGCAGCACCAGTCTGCACTGGGCTTCAGATTTGTAATGAAGCATTGCCTGAGCCTCTGGGTGAACATTTCACCACCAGTTGGTGGTGAGCCTTTTGAGGGTAATGGGGAAGGCAGGCAGGGGGTAGAACAGGGTGAGGGAGGGCAGACTGCGGGGCCAACTGGGCCTGAGAGGGGGGTGGAAAGTGTGGCAGACTTTACCGCCATATCCTGTGCTCCCTCCCAAGCTAAGAGACCCTCCTTGGTTCTGCACCCACTCAAATTCAGGCACAGATTCAAGTAGACCCATTGGGGCCACCATAGTTAGACACAGGGTAAGAAAACCTGTGTTACCCTGGGGAGACCTGTGGGTACTTTCCTGGCCCCATTGGATTTAGTAGCAATTTCAGTAGAACCCTGCAGGAAAGCTTGCTAGGGAAGCATAGGGTTGCCCCCCTAATCATATCTAACTTAATTAGTTAATTTCAATAGGACTTCAACCACAAGCTATGTGTGTGTTTATTATCTCAGAGGGGTGTGTGTGTGTGTGTGTGTGTGTGTGTGTGTGTGTGTGTGTGTGTG
>JAJKFI010000113.1:3892414-3908333 GCA_029204185.1 Lerista edwardsae | reverse complement strand
TAGATAGATAGATAGATAGATAGATAGATAGATAGATAGATAGATAGATAGATAGATCGTCGATCGATCGATCGATCGTCGATCGATCCTTTATTGGCATACACAATACACAGTACATTACACATGTTCCTTACTAACCCCTCCCCCTTAATTACAGTATTTCTAGTATTCATTAATCCGACTTAACAATCACACTTAGGAAAGCTGCCATTCTCTCCACTATTTCAACTACCTGTGTAGTTTATGTACACCTGTGTAGTTTATGTACCTGTGTAGTTAGGACAAACCTAACCTTGGCCTCATCCATCCAACCACCAAAGTTGGCCAAAATCACACCTAGAAACTTCAATCTCTGCTCTTCGAGAACTGGACTATTCTCATTCTCATTAGAAGTGTGCTTTTTACTGAGTTTGTCGGCCATTACATGCTGAATTCTGGCTGTCAGCCAATTTTAACTGTCTTCGAGTCTAATAAATTATAGCTGGATGTTTCTTTTTCACTGGCAGTAGTGGTTTTATTTCTATGTCAGCAAATACTCTTCTGACCACAATTTCAAAGAGGCTCAGAGTGCAATCCTAACTTGGAGTTAGGCCAACATAGTTAGGCCAGCAAAATTTGGTGAGCACAACAACCACCGTAAAGTGCCTTCGGACCACTCTCGGAGTCAGGGAAGATGACGCACATCCGTGTCCTGGCCTCTCTGACCAAGAGTGGTCCACTCTCTGACCAAGAGTGGCCTCTCTGACCAAGAGTGGTCCACACAGTGACCCTTGTGTGGGCCTAACTTCTGGTTAGGATTGTGCCCTTAGATAACAACACATTTTTGTAAGCATTGTTGGAATAACTGGGTTGTTGGGAGCGTGTGCCAACTGCGGGGCTCCCCAACTTACTAGCCGGCGGGACCAGCACAGCGGCGACTCCTGGGGGCCTCCAACGCCCCTGCAGGCTCCTGGAGGGCTCTGCTGCCACTAGGCAGCTGAGGGTTGGCCCGCCATCACTTGAGGCAGCCTTGAGCAGTGTGGGTGTAGCGGGGCCACCTCCCCCAGCCAGGCCCAACGGTAAGGTCATGAAGACATGACAGTTGTGAAGTGGCTCGGGAAGGCCCGGGGGCCTTCAGCAAGCACAGGCATGCTGTCAGGTGTCCATGGCATGCCTGCACAACCTGGCGAGGTTCCCCCAAGCTGACTGCCTCTGGGAGACACCGAGCCCGGTGAGATGGTCCCAGACTTCCTGCGGACCCCCGACAGGAGGCAATTGCCCTGGGCTCAGCCCCTGGCCCCCTCAGGTGACCAGGGGTTCCCCGGTCAAGCAGGAGGGGGGCTGCTATCCCCCAGCCCGACAGTAGGCCCCACCAGAGGAGGCCTCCCGGGGAGGGCTGTTTGGGGATTGGATCCTGCGCCTGCCAGTCACACTTGGAGGGCTGCATGGGGAAGGCATGGAGCAAGGGGTTTTAAAACACTCTGGGTCTGATGGTGAAGGGCAGAGAGGTCTGAGCGCTTAGCTGGAGCAGCTGCGAGACTGGCTCCAAGACTAAAGACCTGCGGGGAGCAGGGCCAAGTTAGAGCAACCCCATGCCTCCGACTCCAACCCTCTGAGGCCATCCCTTACCCGAGAGGAACGCTTAGGGCTCTGGCGGCAAGGCAAGTAGTTGGGGGCCCAACCCGGGCAGCGCCAGCGCCCGCTCGACCCGGACACTGGGGAACCAAACTTTATGAGAATCCTAGTAATATTCCAGGAAGCTGGTAAGAATTCAATTCCTTTTAGATCTATTTGCCTCACTTCTGTTAGCAACAGGCTGTGCATAGACCCCAGCACTCAATTTCTATTGGACCATCTCCCCCTATTTGTAAAGTTGTTAGCAACCTCAAGAGTTATTTGTTCTCTTAGGAGGAGTTGGGAGTTTCTTATACTTGCAGCTTCATTCCACAGAATCTTATTGGCCTTGCTATCTCCCTTCTCCCTAACAGACTTCTGTATGTGAATTAAATTATTATAAGGATATTGGGTATCACTGTCCTTTTTTCTATTTTTGTTTAACATCTTCTGTACTGCATCCATTTGGCAAGCAATATATTCAAGTTTACAAAAGATGGCCATTCCACTTTTCCCCATGATGATGCAATGCTCACCGACGAGTTTGAGCAGTTGATTGCCAGATGACCCAGGCCCACAGCAACCTGTGAGTTTTGGCTAGCTCTGCATAAATCTGCTTGTGAGAAACCTAATATCTTCAATATTAGCATTGCCCCCCTACCCTCTTCTCTTCCAGCTTGAGTAGCAGCACTGGCAGGAGCACCAGCAGCAGTATGTGGAAAGAGTAAGGCGGTTTGTTCCTTCCCTCCCTCTTTCTCTCCCTCTTTGTGCCCAATCTTATTCCCTCCTCTACTCTTTAATACAGCAGCCCCAAAATTGCAACCATTGCATCTTCTGGTGGTGGTGGTGGTGGTGGGTGTCCTCCAGTAATGGCATCTAAATGATTTAGCAACAGGTACTCACTTTTGATTGGCATTTGTGTCAGGGCCCGCCCACTGGAAGTGAGGTCATAGCCGGAACCCAGGAACCACCCCCAGAAACTGCCGCGCCTCCTCGGTAGGCTGTGTGGCAGCCCGGGAGAAGGCCCGGGAGTCCCAGGCCTTCCCCGGGGCCGCCGCATGGGCTAACGATCCCCCCCCGAGGAACCACCGTGCCTCATCGTGAGGGAGCCCCAGGCAGCCTACCTGCTCACGCTCTTGCTGCCATTGGTCTCCCTTGCTCTGCTGCCTGCCTACCTGCCTGGCTCTGAGAACGTGCAGGCAACTCAAACGTGCAGGCAATTCAAACGTTGCAGGGGGCAGAGCACAGCGCCGATGGAGTCGACAAGTGGGTGGGCAAATGGGCAGGGCCAGCCCTAATCCTAGGAATGGGTACTCACATACCCCCCGCATACCCGCTACATGACATTTCTGGTCCCCTCTAGGCATCAATTGTTACCTTACCTGGAGTTAAGCCTCTATTGGGCAGGTGGGTCTACTCTACTCAGATATTTTGCTGGTGTAGGTCCGCATTGACTGATGCAGCAGGATTGGGCCCAGGAGGAAATTAGGATAACGGTGGCTTTGGCACTGCTGTTCCTGCTTTCCCGCCTAGAACCTGCTCTCTCCCTGCCCTCTACTGCCCAGATTTGCCTCCTCCCCCCTCCATTCCATCCTTCCACCTTTCCTGTCATTTTACCTCTTTCAGCAAGTGGGAAAACTTCCAATGATGGTGTGGGAAGTCACAGGCTGTCTTGCCAGTGCTCCCTGCAGCAGGTCAGAGTGCATTTTGAATCATAGGCAAGTCACAAGACACCACCAATAAAGGAGTGGTTCTGCAGGTGGTGACCACAGACCACTTCGCAGTCCCTATGTGTTCTGGTTGATGTTTGGGTGACCTTTGAATGCTGGCGGTGCTGTCACTCTAGTGGCAGCATGAGGCGGAGTCTGCAACCCACACAAGTGGCTCAGGTAGTGCAGCTCATCCAGGATGGCACAGCAATGCGAGCTGTGGCAAGAAGGTTTGCTGTGTCTGTCAGTGTGGTGTCCAGAGCATGGAGGCGCTACCAGGAGACAGGCCAGTACACCAGGAGACGTGGAGGAGGCCGTAGGAGGGCAACAACCCAGCATCAGGACCGCTACCTCCGCCTTCGAGCCAGGAGGAATAGGAGGAGCACTGCCAGAGCCCTGCAAAATGACCTCCAGCAGGCCACAAATGTGCATGTGTCTGCTCAAACGGTCAGAAACAGACTCCATGAGGGTGGTATGAGGGCCCGACGTCCACAGGTGGGGGTTGTGCTGACAGCCCGACACTGTGCAGGACGTTTGGCATTTGCCAGAGAACACCAAGATTGGCAACCTCGCCACTGGCGCCCTGTGCTCTTCCCAGATGAAAGCAGGTTCACACTGAGCACATGTGACAGACGTGACAGAGTCTGGAGACGCCAGGGAGAACGTTCTGCTGCCTGCCACATCCTCCAGCATGACCGGTTTGGCAGTGGGTCAGTAATGGTGTGGGGTGGCTTTTCTTTGGGGGGGGCCGCACAGCCCTCCATGTGCTCGCCAGAGGTAGCCTGACTGCCATGAGGTACCGAGATGAGATCCTCAGACCCCTTGTGAGACCATATGCTGGCGCGGTTGGCCCTGGGTTCCTCCTAATGCAAGACAATGCTAGACCTCATGTGGCTGGAGTGTGTCAGCAGTTCCTGCAAGATGAAGGCATTGATGCTATGGACTGGCCCGCCCGTTCCCCAGACCTGAATTCAATTGAGCACATCTGGGACATCATGTCTCGCTCCATCCACCAGCGCCACATTGCACCACAGAATGTCCAGGAGTTGGTGGATGCTTTAGTCCAGGTCTGGGAGGCGATCCCTCAGGAGACTATCCGCCACCTCATCAGGAGCATGCCCAGGCGTTGTAGGGAGGTCATACAGGCACGTGGAGGCCACACACACTACTGAGCCTTGTTTTGACTTGCTTTGTGGACATGACATCGAAGTTGGATCAGCCTGTAGTGTGTTTTTCCACTTCAATTTGGAGTATGACACCAAGCCCAGACCTCCATGGGTTAATAAACGTGATTTCCATTGATGATTGTTGTGTGATTTTGTTGTCAGCACATTCAACTATGTCAGGAACAAAGTATTTAATAGGAATACTTCGTTCACTCAGATCTCGGATGTGTTGTGTAAGTGTTCCCTTTATTGTTTTGAGCAGCTTATTTCTATAAGATATATTTGGGGCTGTATACAGCCAGAGTAGAGAGCCCAGAAGACTCTAGGGCATTGGTTCCCCAACTCTCTGAGAATTCTTTAAGTCTTTGTGAGGACAGGAGGATGGCCGCAATGCAATTACCATGATCACAGTGCCACCAAGGACAAAAGGGGCTTTTTTAACTTACCACAGCTAGCACCAGTCTCTGGCAGGGGGGGGGCATGCCCAGTGAACACCTCGGAAAAACTAAAAATAGTTATTGTGACCCAGTTCTGGATTGCAATAGCAAAAACAGAAGTAGGTCACAATAACTATTTTTAGTTTTTCTGAAGCATGGGGATCCCTGCAGAAATGTCCACAGTGCTCTCTGCACCACCACCATCACCATCACCACCACCAGGAGGCTGGCACTGGCTGTAGTAAGTTAAAAAGCCCCTTCTGTCCTTGGCAGCAGTGCAATTGTGGTAATTGTGTCACCACCATCCCCAAGCCCTAGCACTAAAGGGGCAGACAGGGCTTCCCTGGCTAGTAGGTCACAACCCATGAGTTTGTGCATTACTACTTTTGTGCAGTACAGTTCTTCCAAGGGTATGTCACAATAACAACCCTCCTTTTGCTCCTCTCCATGCATGCCACTCTAATGGTCTTACCATTACTGATGCTTACAAGGACAGGAAAAGGCAGGGAAGAGGATTTGGAGGCGAGATGATCTGGAGGACCTTAGGGCATGGGGGGGGGGGGCTGGCAGTGAAGAGGAGTGCCTCAAATTGTCCAAAATTCAAATTGCCTTGGAGAAATGATAGAAGCCATTCTTTTGGTTTTTCCCTCCTAAGAATTTGGAAAATAACATAGTTAATCCAAGGTGAGATTGAGAGAGAACACTAATACTCTAATGCTGATTCATTTGCTGCACATTTTCATTGACTTCTACATGCACCTTGCATAACAAGGAAGGCTTAAGCATTCAGGACTGGGAGGCTGAAGGAATTGGTGTGCTGTTTTGTTTTGTTTTTGGTTCCCTTTCCCCAGAAAGTCCTTACTATGTACAAGGGAAAGAATTGCAACAAAGAAGTCCAATGAGGTCACCGTCTCATACTAGTTAGAAAGAGCTGTCATTGCATATTTCCAGAGAAGAATACACAGCCAGCTTTGAAGCATGTTAACATCTCATTCTCAGCCATCTGAGCAGGAAGTCTAGGTGCTATAGATTAATCTTCAGGACTTCAACAGAGCATGTGTTTTGGCCCATTTGTTTAACAGATGCCAAAACCCATTGCTGAGGCAAACAAAATGAATGGATTTATTAAATGTCTGCGGCATAAAATATTCACAAAAGATTGGAGACCTCCAAGACATTTTATACATAGTATGTAAATATTTGCAAGTGTAATATGAATCTCAAACACCTCTGTTCATTTTTGGTTTAGATAGTTGCTGCAACACTGAAAATAATCAATAAATAAAATGACCACAGTTTGTTTTTGTAAGGTGCTAGTAAATGTGTGTGGTTGGTGTAGTGGTAGTTTACCATCTGTGCCCAACATGACAATTGCTGAACCGCCATAAGAAGCAAAGTAAGTAAAGATTTAATAAAGAACCCACCCATAGATGAGGTTGCCCGCTCTGCATTTCTGCATGATGTACTGCTCTCTGCTTCTTCTTCTTCTAAACCACCCCTACCAGGCAGCTGTGCTATGTTTCAGCATGGGACATGAATAGATCATTCAAAAAAGCCTGATGAGCAAATGCTTGCTTGTCTTTAGGTAAGAACTCCCTGTAAAACTGCATGAACCATTGCTCTGGGCTTGCCTTCTTCCAGCCAGAAATGCAACCTTCCTTTCATGCAGAAAGTCAGTAGGTGACTTTATTTCAGAGAGGGTCATTTTTACTCTTACAGACTAAAATGAAAATTTTACTGTGTAAGAATGAAGTATGTATCCACTTAATACAAAGAAAAATATATCTCAGTTCTTAGAAGTCAGGGAAATGCTATAGGAAGCAAATAAAGTACAGGGGGCCCTTGTTATCCACAGGGTTCTGTACTTGCAGGAGTGGATGGACTTGCAATGGCACATGCCTGATCCTACCCATGGCTGCCCACACTTTTCTTCTCCTTGGATTTGCAGCAGTTAATGAAGTCTTCCAATCTACCCCCACACTGCTGGCTATAGCTTATGCCTTTTTGGCCTGGCCACATCTGTGGGGTGGGGAATAGGATTGGGCCCTTAAACTATGTACCAACAATGCATTTACCTTAATTTTTTACTGTAATGCTTAATTGCTTGACACACATTTTATGTGCAGACTCCAGGTGTCATTAAAGAAAAACAATTTTAGATAAACGTTTTTATAGCTAGAAATGAATCTGAAGGACATTATTTAATGTGTCATTATCTGGTAAGGCTGTGAGGAAAACAGGTTTTTCACCTGCAAATTCTAATAGAAAAATATATTATAAAATAATGCCTCATTTCAGTGGTTCTCAAAGTTTTTAGCACTTTTTAGAATGACAATCTGTTTGGGACCCATTGGAAGTGATGTCATGGCCGGAAATGCTATCATTGTGATGCCAGAATCTGCTGCTTTCCTGAGAATGCAGCAGTAAGTTGGGTTATTTCTCAGTCATTTTCCAATAGCAAAATGACTCAGAAAGGAAAAACCCTATTTACAACCTTGACACAACAAAATAACCACACAGCCCTCCCTCTTTCCAGCATCCCATCTACCCATATTTTTAATATGGCTGAAATTGGCTTGCGACCCACTAGTGGGTCCCAACCCTCAGTTTGGGAACCACTGCTCATTTCATAATACAAACTCATATTAGTATACGTTTCTTGCAATCATGGGCACCGACTTGTATTCAACATTGGGGGGGGCATAGCCACGCCCAGTAACACAGACATGCTCCTTGATGCAGCCACACCCACACAGCAGTAAAATAGTGCCTTCAACTTAAAGTACTTAAATAATATGCACAATCTATTGAACACAGATAGTATCTGCATCATTTCTGCCCCCCCCATCTCCTTTTCCAGCCATGAATAGTATCAGTCCTTCTAAAGCAAGGATTAGGGGTGGGTTTTGGAGTTTGTTTTCCCAAACTTTTTTGATTGAAATAGCAAATTGTGGTGTTATGTGTTTTTATTCAGATTTTTGGACTTTGACATGGTAGTGAGGAGTGGACAGGGAAGAGAAGCCAGCCACAATGGCAGAGTCACTTATGAGGGGGGCAGGACACTCTGAAAGGTGGCAGAATGCCTGCCCCAGTGGCACCCAGTCCAAGGAGGGCTGGGACTTCATAGTGAGTGAGGAATGGACAGGGAGGAGATGCATGCCAACATGGCACAGGCAATTATAAGGGGACAGGACACTTGCAAAGGGGGCAGAGTGCCTGACCCCGGCTAGGTGCCTAACCCAAGGAGGGCTGGGACTTTGAGTGAGGAACAGACAGGGAGGGGGTGCATGCCAACATGGCAGAGGCACTTACGAGCTGTGCAGTACCCTCATGTACACAGCAAAGTGCTTGGTCCGGCCGTGGGTGCCCAGCCCAAGTAGGGCTGGCCGGGACTTTGAGTGAGTGAGGAACGGACAATTTGTGATGCACTGAACTGGAAAGGATGTTTGGGTTTTCAGTCCAATACATGGACCTGTCCAACATGGGCTGGGTAGCTCGCCATAAGTTGCTGGGCAGTATTCCAGTCATCTGGCATTTGTTTGCCCCGCCAACGATGACTGTGCCTGTGCCTAGATGGCAGGAATGCCCAGATCAGTTCTTGAGCCATGGCTAACCTAGGACGTGGCAACATCCTGTGACATGCCTGATGAGGTGCTGGACAGTACGGCTCAAGGAACAGATGTCAATCTGGTTCAGGATCTGTAGATGGGCACCTGCTCCTGGATGGAAGTATCAGAAGTCTCGTCCACCATCACTGCGTAATGTCCAAGGAGGACATTACTAGTAGTACTAGTGAGGAGTGGACAGGGAGGGGGTGCAGTACCCTGAACACAACAGAGTGCCTGGCCCGGCCATGGGCGCCCAGCCCAAGTAGGTGGGGCCAGGACTTTGTACTGAGGAACAGACTGGGAGGAGATGGTGCCACAATGGCAGAGGTATGAGGAGGAGGTACAGGACACTCACAAAGGCGGCAGAGTGCTTTACCCTGGCTAGGCGCCAAGCCCAAGGAGGGCTGGGACTTTGAGGGTGGGAGGAACGGACAATGAGGAGGTGCATGCAGTGGTGGAATTCAGCTATTCTCACAAGTTCTGCAGAACCGGTTGCTAATTTATTGATATACAAAAAGTAGTGCTGTAGTAAGAAGCAGTACAAAGAAAGGAGGACATAGAACCGGTTGTTAATTTATTTGTATCCCACCAATGGGTGTATGCCAGCGTGGCTGGCAGGCCACCGCCAGCATAGTGACACAGAGTGAACCAGAGGGTATCATCGCCTTGATTTTGGGGGAGTGCCTGCCACAATGGCAGGGGAAGGATGGGATTCAGGACTCAGATTCATTTGGGTCCTGCTACAAGGGTTTTATTTGTGTCTTAGTACTTGCAAATGATAACCACAATGGTGCGGTCACTGAGCCCGAACCTGACATCCTGGAGTGTGAAGTCAAGTGGGCTTTAGAAAGCATCACTAACAACAAAGCTAGTGGAGGTGACAGCATTCCAGCTGAGCTACTCAAAATCTTAAAAGATGTTGCTGTCAAAGTGCTGCACTCCATATGCCAGCAAATTTGGAAAACCCGGCAGTGGTCACAAGATCAGTTTACATTCCAATCCCAAAAAAGGGCAATGCCTAAGATTGTTCAAACTACCACACCATTGCACTCATTTCACGTGCTAGCAAGGTGATGCTCAAAATCCTACAAGCTAGGCTTCAGCAATATGTGAATCGAGAACTACCAGATGTACAAGCTGGTTTCCGAAGAGGCAGAGGAACTAGAGATCAAATTGCCAACATTCGCTGGATCATGGAGAAAGCAAGAGAGTTCCAGAAAAACATCTACTTCTGCTTCATTGACTACGCTAAAGCCTTTGTTTGTGTGTATCACAACAAATTGTGGCAAGTTCTTGAAGAGATGGGAGTACCAGACCACCTTATCTGTCTTCTGAGAAGCCTGTATGTGGGTCAGGAAGCAACAGTTAGAACTGGACATGGAACAACCGATTGGTTTCAAAATGGAAAAGAACAAGGCAGTATACTGTCACCCTGCTTATTTAACTTCTATGCAGAGTACATCATGAGGAAGGCAGGGTTGGATAACTCACAAGCTGGAATCAAGATTGCTGGGAGAAATATCAACAACCTCAGATATGCAGACGACACCACTCTAATGGCAGAAAGTGAGGAAGACCTAAAGAATCTTCTGATGAGGGTGAAAGAGGAAAGTGCCAAAATTGGCTTAAAGCTCAACATTAAAAAAAAACTAAGATCATGGCAACCACTCCCATCACTTCCTGGCAAAGAGAAGAAATGGAAGCAGTGACAGAGTTTATTTTCCTGGGCTCCAAGAGCACTGGAGATTATGATTGCAGCCATAAAATTAAAAGACGTTTACTTCTTGGGAGGAAAGCTATGGCGAATCTAGACAACTTAATAAAATGCTGAGACATCACCCTGCCAACAAAGGTTCGCATAGTCAAAGCTATGGTTTTCCCAGTAGCAATGTATGGCTGTGAGAGCTGGACCATAAGAAAGGCAGAGCGCCGAAGAATAGATGCTTTCAAACAATGGTGTTGGAGAAGACTCTTGAAGACTCAAAAAATTTGGGAACCACTGCATTAAGAGAATATTTCAATTGGATTTGCAAAGGTGAAAATCTAAATGGATTGTATTCTATGGCAGCGGCTCCAAAACTCTTCATGGTCGCCACACCCTGCACGCTCACTAGAATACCACACAACTTCTTCTTCCTAGCTTGCTGGTCCAAGATCATGCAAAATCTTGCACAGCTGTATGAAATTTCATGCGATTGACCAAGATTTTATGCAGCCTGGTGGGCTAAGGAAGAAGAGGCCTCATGATGACTGTGAGTGAACTTCAGCACCCTGGGGCAACATTCTTTCTATGAGAGTTTCCTTGATTACCCATATGATTAATATTTCTTTTCAATATTGTAAGAAACCTGGTGTAAGCCAGGAAACATTGGAAACCTATCAGGAAGTTCCTTTTTCTATTGGCAGAAATGCAAATGAACAAAAAATGTCTAGCTTCTTGATGGCAACAGGAATGTCTATTAAGCAGAATGTATGATTCTGCAAACCTCTGCTGAATAAACAATCCAGGTTAAACGCACCCGTCTCTTCCAATCACCATTATAGGTATGAAATAAATTATATCCTACCCATCATGGTATTGAGCAAATACTCTCTCTGCCACCTTACATTTCTCAGCCAAATTCTTTGCGATGTACAAATGCAGTCTTAAAAAGGCTATTGTGCTGGGTACTTTGTAAAGGTTATGCACAATTCATGTGCATATGCATATGCATATGTACAATGCATATTGAACATAGGGAGGCTAAATAGCTGTAATTAATGAAATGCTTAGATTACAATAATTTTTGAGGGTACAGTGGATCTTTCTTATTTGGTGGGAAAAGTTTAACAACGATGCTGGATACTGACTACCTGAAATAAAATAATATAAACTAGGACAAGATCATTGCTTTACAATCTGCATTTTCCAGTTCATTTCTCCCTTCCTTCCATGCCTTCTATTTGTTTTTCAAGGGGAAGGAGTTGCTTGTGGATTATTAAGCATCATTAATGCTTCCCCACAGAATCCAAGAATGAAAGTTGATCAAGCATGGTTTTCATGTTCTACTGATGACAAGAATGAGAGTAAGAAAGAATGACCAGAATGTGGGATTGGAAGAGACATGGCCCAATGCTGGCTAGTGGCAGTGGAACAAGCATGCACACTGTTGCAAAAGTGCCATTAGGCACATTCCAGCAGTATAGAGGCATGTGGCACAACGGCAAAGCTGTACCAGCATATGCCACCAGCACTTGGAGGCCTGAGCCTGCTAGAGCAGGTACACTCTCCACTGGGCAGCCGGGGTCTGGATTGGGGGTGGGAATGTATTACGGGGCTGGGGATGGCAGGGAGGGGTGGTTTCAGCCCAGGAGATGGCAGAGGTGGTGGCCATGGATACAGCTATAGCCTCTCTCCCCTCCCAGGCCTGAAAGCCCGACATGGGGCAGCCTGAACTTGCACTGATATTATTGGTGCAAATCCAAGTAGCCCTGTAGAGGCTGCTGGCCTTTACCTGGGATAAGGGGAGTTATAAAAAGTAGGTACCTTAACACTGTCCTGGATAAAAGTCTGTAGTAGCTATATCAATGGATATGGAGTAGTAACGTCACAGGATTGTGAGGAGGGGGAGCAGTGGGGTAGTGTGGTTTGCTAGCGCTCAGAGCAAGGCAAATATTGTGCCCTCTAGCCTATGGACTGTTGTAATGACATTTAAACATATTTTAATTTTAAAAGATTATATCATTAATAAATACACTTACATAAATTTAATGTTTAAAACCTTTATTTGCAAATAAAAATCTATCAAGATAATTTTTAATTGCATTGCTTGATCTCTGTTTTGTGCAAAGTGCCATTATATGAGCTGTGGGATTTTTTTTTCTCCTTAATCAGGCTGTTCCCTAAATACCCATCTCCTTCAATGCTGCATCTCTCATATGTGCAGAGCATTTATTGATTCACATAAATAAGAATGACTGTGTCAAAAATACAAGCAGAATCAACAAGATCAGCAGAACCAAACTCCACCCCCTTTACTCTCTGCTGTGTTGGACTTAGGGCACAATCCTAACCAACTTTCCAGCACTTACAAAGCTGCAGTGATGTCATGCAGGGGGTACATGGGGGTACGTGAGTACCGGTTTCTAGGATTACAGCTGGCCCCACCCATTTGCCCGCCCACTCGTCAACTCCGCCCTCTGCAACGTTTGAATTTCCTGCATGTTTGAGTTGCCTGCATGTTCTCAGAGCCAGGCAAGCAGGCAGGCAGCGAGCGGAGCCTTTCCTTTCCTTGCCACTGAAAAATGAGTTGCTCTGGGGTTTTAACATGATGCCAGGCCTCCTTAACATGTTCTGGGGGTGCTGTGGAATACTGTTGCAACTGTTTGGTAAGTTTAAAATCATCTGAGGCCTCCAAAAGGGCTTTTTTCATGTCACTTCCTGCCACGCCATCACTTCTGGCTTATGACATCACTTCCAGTGGGCGGGTCCCGACACGTGCCAATCAAAAGTGAGTACTTGTTTTTAAATCATTTAGATGACACCACTGCATAGCTGTGCCAATGGGATGTGTGCTACATCTTGCAGTTTGGGGGGGGGCAGTCATGGAGGCCTCCTCAAGGTAAGGGATTGTTTGTATCCTTACCTCGGAGCTGCATTGCCCTTACCCCAGGGCTGGAAAGTTGGTTTAGGATTGTGTAGGTAGTTAGAGGTAAGGGTAGTTAGAGGGTCTGCTATGCTGCTACTGGTAGTCACTTCTGTCCCAAGTGCTGTCTCCTGAAAGAGTCCCCAGCTCTTGATACTGTCTTTCAGAGATGCCTACAATTTATATGCATGTCTTTCCAGAATGTATAGGACTGCAGCCTTAAAACATAAAGGCTGCAGTCCTATAAATTCTGAGTAGACATGCATATAGAATTGTAGGCATCTTTGAAAGACCCACAAATGGAAAAGCAGGATATACATATAATTGTAGTACATGAATACACTTAAGAAGAGAGAAAGTGATGCTGAAGCCAATCAGAAAATGACATTCTCCAATTTTTGTCCTTTAACAGGACAAAATTGTCCTTAATGTTTGCCCTCCCACCCAAATTTACTAGCAGACAACCTGTGTCCATTCTCTATGCACCGAGACGCGACACTGAACATAGAATGAAGAGAGAAGGCTGAGCCAACAACAATCTCCCCCATTCCTCTCGCTCCTGCTTCTTCCCTGTGTAGCAAAAATGCCTTAAGCAAAACAGCCCTTATTGCTTCCTGCCGTTGAAATTAAAATAGTAAACACCTTGGGAATGCGGACAGTGAATGCCTCAGGGCACACACATCCCACTCTACCTCCATTCAGACAGTATCTGTCTGATGAAGGTAGGAAATACTTTCCTGATGGAGGAGGAAATTCTCCTCCTGCTTGGGGAGGAGGGGGTGTGCAGAAGGGATAGCCACCTCGCCCCCTGAACTCCCACAGGCTGGCAGTCTTGGAAATCTCACTAATGTGCTTGAGGAGCTTCTGGCTTCTTCCTCCCCTGCTGCATTTGTCCCAGTTTCCTCACTGTGGCTGCTCAGGGCTGCTAACAGGCCTTTGAGAAAGGAAGGGGAGAGAAAGCTCATCATTCAAGCATTACTAGGGATGAAAAACATGCGCCAGGAACAAGCCAGCAAAAGAGAAGGTGGAGTCACAAAATGCCACCAAATCTCCCGACTGGCTGCTCACTGCCCTCAGTCTCTCCCAGGATGGAGGAAGGCAAAACCTGTTTTCTCAGGTGGAGAAATCCAGAGCCATTGCAGGAAAAGCATCTAAGCCTGCTGCCCAGCAGCAGGTCTGAAAGCAAACAGGCTTGCTCGCTGTGGACTCGAGGGTGGTGGAAGCCTCAGCAGGAAGGAGGGAAGAGGGCAGAGGCCAAGCTGTTTAGGAGCCACTTCTTCTCTTTGCTCAGCCAAGTTGCTTCAGAGCAGAGCCGATGCCCTTCCTTCCAGGCAAGGCTTCTGTTCTGTGCAATAGGCTGTTTCCTTTTCAGGTTCAAAACTGCTGCCTCTCCCGAGTCCTGCTACCACCATTATGGGAGTCTCTCACAACATTCCCTCAGGCGTGGGACCTTGAGCGGACTGCCCCTTTCCTGCTATGGGAGCCGCTGATTGGAAGCATCTTTGCAAGTCCCAGGAATCCCCCTCTTTCCACTGGAAGAGGCTTGCTGTGGGTCAGCATTGCAGCCTGAGTTCCGCAGAACACATGGTGTGCACAGAAGCGCAGGCAAATCCCTTGCACTCGTTTGCACTGGTAATCCCTTGCACCAATGCAAATCCCTTGCACTAGGTCTCCTGCAGCTGAAGGGTCATGGAAACCCATTGATTAGAGCAGGATGCTGGACTTCATGGGGGGGCACAGGGATTCGACCCCTAGGAATTTTGCACTTGGGGTGACAGCCCCTGTGCCCCCCATTCTATGCCTCTGAGGATGACGATGAAATGTCTTTAGAGTACTTGTATGAGTTACTGCCCCAAATTTGTCTCTTTCCAATCAGAAACGTATCCAGATCTGGTGACTCCAGTAAGGGTGGCTGATTCTAAAATGAAGCCCTTTGGAGTATACAAGTATATAGGTAAAAGGTAAAGGTTTTCCCATGACCGAATGGTCTAGTCGTGACCGACTGTAGGGGGCGGTGCTCATCTCCAATTCTAAGCCTGTAGAGCCAGCGTTTTGTCCAAGGACAAGTTTCCGTGGTCGTGTGGCCGGCATGACTATACACCATAGCACACAGAATGCCACCTTCCAACCGAAGTGGTCCCTATTTATCTACTTGCATTTAGGTGCTTTTGAACTGCTAGGTTGGCATATACAAGTACTTCCCACTAAATCAGAAAATGAAATATCAAGATAACATTTGGAGTGAGAGCAAGGATGGTGTCATGGTTCTGGTTTGACTTAGGCCTGGAAGACCCAGGGTGCAATCCTAACCTGCACTGCAACAGGCAGGCTGGCTGGCCTGCGCTGTATCCAATGCAGGTTGGGAACCAGCTGGATCCTCCATGGGGCAAGGGCATGTTTGCTGTTTAGCAGCTGCAATTCTGAGCACCTGGCCTCAGCCTGAATCAGAGCTGTGTGGGCTGGGATTGAGGGTTTGGATGCAGCCTAATGCCCTCCCCCTGCCCCATTTTGCCCTCCCGCCTGCCTTCCCCCTGACCACAAAATCTCCTGGGCCAGCCAAACTCGGCCAGAGCAGGAGTGGCTTCCTGGTCACCCCCTCTGGCACGGCTGCACCTGAAGTGGGGAGTTGGATTGCGCTGTCAGGCTCATATCTCAACACTAAGCTCTCCAAGCAAGCTGGGGGCAGTCCTCATACTAGTAGCTAACCTACTTCAAAGGGTTGTTGTGAGGACAAAAGGAAGGAAGGAAGGAAGGAAGGAAGGAAGGAAGGAAGGAAGGAAG
>JAJKFI010000113.1:3862134-3890084 GCA_029204185.1 Lerista edwardsae | reverse complement strand
GGCCCGTTCCAGAGGCCGCGTGCCCCAATTCGGGCCGCATGGTCTCCTCAGATCTGCACCCACTTTTTAGCGGGCATGGATCTGAAGAGCACATAGGGGAGGGTGGTGCCTCCCCTATGGTACGGGAACAAACATGGATCAAAGCTCCCTAAGCCAGCGTCAGATGTGCATTAGCCTCCCTAACCTCCCAGGTGGGTGCATGTCCCGTCCCAGGGACAGCCGCGGGGCGAGAGCAGAACGAAAGCAGAAGTGCACCGAAGGGCTGCCAATCAAACGGTAGTCCCGCCTAATTCCCGCCCTCCGTTCCCCCAAGTCATTTGTAGATCCCATTGCTGCCTTTAACTAATGACAGACCATGCTCCCCTAATGTGGCTGCACTGCATGAAGGATACCAACCCCCGGCTAACCAGGTGATATATGGTGCAGCTCCCCCCGCTCACCAGTCCCAAACATTGTGAGATCTCCCAGCTGAGATCTCACCGGAAGGGGAGGGGCTTCCGGGAACCAAGCCAATGCTCATAAGGAGCTCGGCCGGGGCAGAGAGCAGTTGCTCCTCGGTGCAGGGTGTAGGTCCAGCGCTGGAGGGCTCCGTGGGGGCTGGCCACCCTCCTCCACGGACAACCTTCTCAGGGGGGACACCCTGCAGGGTCCCAGTGGTGGCCTGGGGGATACCCCCAGAGCTCCAGCTCCTGACCCTACCCCTGCTGGGAAGGGGTTGGAAGGGGCGGGGCCTGCTTTACTGGGACACCAGCCCCAACTCAGGCAACTCAGCCCGAAGGGGCTGCTCCTCCCAGGGCACCCGCCAGGGGGCTACAGCTGGCCAGTGCCCCCGTGGCCTGGGAGGCCAGGACCGCCTCCCCAGACAAACCCAGGCCTGCAGCCTGAGACCCTGTAGACTGGCGGCAGCAGCATTAATCCTGCTAGCCCGGGGGAAGAAGGGGATTCTTTGGGGTACACCAGCTGTATAGAGAGGGGGCCCATGACGCAACATGGACACCCCTCCCCCCACCTTAGCTGATGAGTGTAAAGGGATTGCACCGATTAAATAGCTTCCGGCAAGTACAGCAATTGGCGTTCCGCGTCTCATTGTGGAGCGACCGCCTCAAGCGCCTGCAGGCTTACGAGCAGCACCGCCCCATGATGTCCCACCCATCCCGCGAGGTTCCCATGGACTTCACACTCCTAGAGGTTAGTGAGGTGGTTATGGCTTGTCCCTCGATTATTCAAAAATAATCTGGTCTTTTCTTTAAAAAAAACAAAACAGGACAGACTATGACAAAAGTAATATACAACAGAAAATAGAGAATTAAAACTAAGAATAAAAAATTAGGCTATTTACCAAATCTTTTGTTCAAGGCTCAGTCAATTAAGCGATGCACACATCTTGT
Organism: Lerista edwardsae; assembly: GCA_029204185.1. Taxonomy (NCBI): domain Eukaryota; kingdom Metazoa; phylum Chordata; class Lepidosauria; order Squamata; family Scincidae; genus Lerista; species Lerista edwardsae. The sequence continues at coordinate 3,888,696 of JAJKFI010000113.1, read as the reverse complement.
TCTCGTGTGTGCTCCCTGAGGCACCTGGTGGGCCATTCAGCGTTACAGGAAGTTGGACAAGATGGGCCTTTGGTCTGATTCAGCAAAGCTCTTCTTATGTTCTCATGTTAAATACCTTTGCCAGCAATTCCCACAAGTACCTGCCCCACAGAGTTTCCAAGTGGGGAATTTTAAACTGCCAGCATTCACTTTTCGGGCTCAGAAAACATTGGCGACATCTCTAGCTCCTCCGACAGGGAGACATTGAGAATTTTTAAGGGAAGCCAAAGAGTTTCCGTAAGACAAGCGGATATTTCTCAGGGCTTCTGTGCATCTCTTGACTTCTGCCTTTTACCTTGTCAGTTATCCTACATTTCCTTCAATAACCTCAAAAGGCCCTATACGTTGAAGATTTGGATGAATGGGGAAAAAAATTCAAATTTAATCAATTATAAAGCAGATGATTATTCAGCTAAACTGTCTGGAATCAGTCAACATCCCTAGTCACATAAAGGCTTCGACAAGCTGTCCTTGTGATGAAGCAAAGCACAGGAAATCCAGAACACTTTATTTTGTGTGGCAGAGGGAATATCAAAGCTATTTCTAGCAAACAAGCAAAGTAGGAGCAATTGGGCAAAATTCCAGATGATTAGCCTAATGCAAGTTCCCTGTTGCAGAAAGCCAGCTTCAGAAAAACAGAAGAGATTGACCAGAGGAACATTTGTTATTATGCAGAAGGGTTTGTCAAGATGATTGAAAATAAAATACACACACACTCACAAAAGAAAAGAAACATGGGTCAGAATGAGTACAAGAATGAAGAATGAGTCCATTCACATATAATGTTGGGGAATGGGACCACAAGGTCATGTTGCTCCATGAACCCATAAAATATTTAAAATTAATTTCATTTATCGGCTGCCGTTGTCTTTAATAATTAACAGGGAATCATTTCCTGGAGTTCAGCAGGTTCCTCTTGTCTCAGCAGTACTTCTATATGGATATATCAGCCCCTGCTTTTGAAGCTTCCAAATGAAACTGAGAATTCTTTCTGAGTTTTCTTGCAACAACCCCCAAAATAAATGGCAGTCGGGGCAACTAACACAAATTCAACAGCTTTAGAAAGGAGACAAATTCATTAGGAATGCTTCAGCAGACAACATCTGATGGAGCCAGTCAGCAAAGGGGAATGCCAAACCAAGGAGACAGAGGACAGTAGTTGTTGTTGACAATTCCCTGCTTAGGGACTATGTGTCGCCCTGACCCAGTTGCTCGTGAGGTGTGGTGTCTTCCTGGCACCAGGATCTGGGATGTGACAGAGAGCCTGCCAAAGCTTGTTAAACCTACAGACCACTATCCCTTCTTGCTCATACACATAGGAACAAATGATACTGCGGGATGAAGCTATGAGCAGATTGTTTCAGACTTTGAGGTGCTGGGCAGGAGAGTGAAGGACCTGGGAGCCCAGGTGATATTCTCATCTGCCCTCCCAGGAACAGGCAGAGGACTCCAGAAGGAGAGAAAAATCCTTCGAGTGAATGACTGGTTACAATGATGGTGTCCTCCAGAGAACTTTGGCTTCTGGGACCATGGACTGCACTTCTTGGATGAAGGACTGCTAGCACAGGATGGGTTGCACCTCACGAGGAGGGGAAAGGTTTTCGGTGGAAGCATGGCAAGCAAGATCAAGAGAGGTTTAAACTAAAGGCTGGGGGGGTTGGAGACGATGATCAGAGGCCTGATCTGCAGATGGGTGCCTCGGTTGGGAACCCTAGAGGTATCATTGTGGATGATAAGTCCATAGAAAGACCCAGACTAGCTGGGGAGGGAAAGGGGACATTGGATCATGGACTCAGGGGCTTACGTTGCATATATTACAAATGTACAGAGCATGGGAAACAAGCAGGATGAGCTTGAACTTTTAGGAAGTGATGGTAAATTTGACTTGATAGGAATAACTGAAACCTGGTGGGATGACTCTCATGATTGGAATGTGCAAATGGAAGGCTACCAGTTGTTAGGAGGAACAGATGTGGTAAAAGAGGAGGGGGGTTGCCTTATATGTCAAGAATATATACACCAGGTCTGAAATCCAAAATGGTCATGATAGCTCTGTGGAGAGTATCTGGGTAAACATTAGGGGGAACAGCAGCAAATGCAACATTGTGGTAGGTGTCTACTATAGATCTCCAGGCCAACGGGAGGAGGTGGATGATGCTTTCCTGAAACAACTTACAGACATTGCAAGAAATCATGAGGTAGTCATAATGGGGGACTTTAACTATCCTGATATCTGTTGGGAGACTAACTCAGCCAAGTATAGGAGCTCCAACAAATTCCTGTTGTGCCTGGAGGATAGCTTCATCTTCCAGAAAGTAGAGGAAGGAAGAAGGGGAGGGGCCACCCTTGACCTGATCTTAACTAATAAGGAAGAATTGGTTGATAAGGTCAAAGTAGTAGGAACATTAGGGGAAAGTGATCATGAACTGCTGGAGTTTTCAATCTTATTGGAAACACAGGTAATATGCAGCGAAACCCATACTTTAGACTTCAGAAAGGCTGATTTTAATAAGCTCAGAGAAATGATAGGTAGGATCCCATGGGTTGATGAAGTTAGGGAAAAGGGGCCCAAGATGGCCTCCTAAAGAGGCAGCTGCTTCAGGCACAGTCAAAAACAATTCCCATAAAAAAGAAAAGGGAAAGACACCTCAAAAAGCCAGGATGGCTGAACAAGCACCTTAGTGGTGAGTTGAAGATTAAAAAAGATATGTACAGAAAATGGGACTGATCATCAGTGGGGAGTACAGACAGATATCCCGGACCTGTAGAGAAAGGGTCTGACATGCTAAAACTCAGTATGAGCTGAGGCTGACTAGAGAGGGCAAAAATAACAAAAAAAGGTTTTTTTTTAGCTATCCCCACAGGAAGAGAAAGAGAAAAAAGAGGGTGGGATTGCTGCTTGATAACGTTTGCCAATAAGTGTCTGGTGAAAAAGAGAAGGCAGAGCTGCTCAACTCCTACTTTGCATCAGTTGTCTCTCAGAAGGACTGTGCAAATGAGGATGCTGGATCCTTGGCTAACAGGAGGAAATGTGTACGTCCCCACAGAGATAATGAACACCAGGGCAGCACAGATATGCAGATTGACAGGGAACTTGTTGGAAACCACCTAACTGGCCTGAATGAATTCAAGTCATTTGGACCAGATGAGTTGCATCCTAGAGTACCAAAGGAACTTGCGGATGTACTTGCAGAGCCTCTGTCCATCATCTTTGAGAAATCTTTGGGAACAGGGGAGGAAGTGAGCTAATGTGGTCCCAATCTTCAAAAAGGGGAAGAAGGAAGACACAGGAAATTACAGGCCTGTCAATCTAATTTCAATACCGGGGCAGATATTGGAACAAATGATAAAGTGTACAGTCTGCACACATCTAGACAACAACTTCGTGATTAACAGAACTTAACGTGGATTTGTTAAAAACAAATCTTGCCAGACAAATCTCATCTCCTTTTTTGATTGGGTGACTAGCTTATTGGATGGTGGGGATGCTGTGGATGTGATTTATCCTTCAGCAAAGCATTTGTCAAGGTTCCACGTGACATCTTAATCAGCAAGCTGGAAAAATATGGGCTAAATGAAATCATTGTTAGGTAGATCCGCAACTGGTTGGATAACCATACACAAAAAGTATTGCCAATGCTTCGCTTCAACCTGGAAGACAAGTGGCAAGTGGCATGCCCCAGGGCTCTGTCTTGGGCCCGGTTCTCTTTTACATCTTCATCAATGACTTGGATGAAGGGATACAAGGGGACCTCATCAAATTTGTGAATGACACCAAACTGGGAGGACTAGCAAACACTATAGAAGACAATAAAAGCCTTCAGGAAGACCTTGACAAGATGGAATACTGGGCTGAAAAGAATAAGATGAAGTTCAGCAGGGAAAAGTTCAAGGTTCTACACTTGGGCAAAAATAACCAAAGACGCAGATATAAAATGGGGAAAATCTGGCTTGGCAGCACAACATGTGATAGGGATCTTGGAGTTGCAGTGGATCACAAGATGAACATGAGTCAGCAGTGTGATATAGCTGCAAAGAAGGCTATTGCAATTTTAGCCTGCATTAATAGAACCATAGCGTCCAATTCACAAGAAGTTGTGGTTCTGCTTTACTCTGCATTGGTATGACCTCACCACGAGTACTGTGTTCAATTCTGGGCACCTCAGTTCAAGAAAGATGCAGCCAAATTGGAGCAGGTTCAGAGAAGAGCAACAAAGATGATCAGGGGGCTGGAAAACAAGTCCTATGAGGAAAGGTTGAGGGAATGTGTTATGTTTAGCTTGGAGAAGACTGATAGCAGTCATATGATAGCACTCTTCAAATATCTGAAGGGCTGTCATAAGGAAGAAGGGACAAATCTGTTCTCATCTGCCTTTGACAGTAGAACTAAGTCCAATGGGTACAAATTTCAGGAGAAGAGATTCTGGCTTGACATCAGGAAGAATTTCTTGACAATAAGGGAAGTTTGACAGTGAAATAGATTGCCAAGGGAGGTGGTGGATTCTCCCTCACCGGAGACCTTCAACAAGAGGCTTGACAGGCACCTGCTGGAGATGCTGTAGGAGGATTTCCTGCTACAGGCAGGAGGTTGGACTAGATGACCTTGTAGGTCCCTTCCAGCTCTATGATTCTATGGACCTTTGACCTGATCCAACAGGGTTCCTCCTATGTTCTTACTGAAGTATACTCAAAGTGACATAGTGAAGGCGGGGCTGGGGGGGGTTACATGCCCTCCCCCCCATTGTGCAGTGGGGATTTCCACTGTCTCCACAGTGGGGTGTGACACATTATCTGTGTCCCATGGCAAATGCCACAAAATTGGTCTTCCTGCCCACCCTCGGTCTATATAACTCCAACTAGAGTTATTTTCATAGGGTAGGGGATGCCCTGCTGCTCTGGGATGTTACTCAGCCCTGGTCTTAGCCTCCACATCTGGCAGCACAACTGCATTTGGGCATGACTTCCATTTTCTGAAGGAAGCCTTTTTGCTTTGTGCAATTTTCTTGATTCTACTAGTGAGCCATGCTTGCATCTTCCTGGACCTGGTGGTACGTTTCCTACTTAGGAAAGGTAACATAAGTTTTTGGACTGTAGTACTTCAGATTGTGGGTGCAAGTTGCATGTCTGAATATCCACACCATTCATCCCTGCCACTAGTACAGGGGAGCAGATATGCAGCGTTCTATGTATGGATTTCTCAACTGGCTTTCAGTAGCTCACTAAACTTAAAAGTGACTTTCTCCATCTATGAGAAGGAAACTAAACCTAAGCTTTTTTTTCTGTTTTTATTTGAACAGAAATCTCTGGTTAGAAAAGCTAAAAATAATTCTGACTTGGTATAGTAGAATGACAAAGTTTTCCATGTTGATGATGAAGAAACCAACTCATTTTAAATAGTCAATCAGCAGAAAATTACATTTCATCCTTACCGGTAATCAAACAGCAGTTCATAGCTTGTTGCCATTCCCTCCCCATTCTGTCCCAGATATTCATAGAACATAATACTTTTGAGTTTCTTTCTAGATGCAATTGTTATTTCCTTCTCCATTCAATCACTCCTTCATTTGTCATGAAAAGCATCTGAATAGTATTTCTTTCAAATTTAGAGCATTGTACATAGCATATTGCATGTTACAGGCACCAACCAAAGCAAAATAGTGCAGCCTGCAAAATCTTAAATGATTTTGTCTTGTCTTGAATGAATAGCAGTAATTTCATTAAGAGAGGAAATAAAGGGAAGTGTGCTTTTTGCAAGCAGGAAATAAGAAATCTGGATTAATAAGGTACTGATAACTAGTTTTGTGTGGGTGTGGTAGGAGTAGGTGGATTCCGTATAAAGAAACAATATGAATACAAAGGAATATGAAGTTCACTCAGTTATTTGAATCTAGCATGTCACCAGCTTTCATTCCTACATGCACAAATATTTCTGCTAGAAATAGATAATGTCCAAATGAGAAAGGACTTCACCCATGCTGTTAAAGAGTTTCTAATCTGCACCCAAATAGGACAAAATGCATCACAAATGGAAAGCATTCCACCTTTTTCAGATGCAATGTCATTTTTCTCTACAGAATTGGGAGCAAAGCTTGCTGGGGGAGGTAGTTTTAGAAGGGAAGATCAGGAAGTAGAAAAGGCCAAGAAGACACTCTAGGGTTAGTTTCAGAGCTATACAGTGTTGATGCTACAAGTTTTGCAATGCAATCCTATTATTGTTGGGGTGGGGTCCCTTTAAGAGAAACCCAGCTGATTACACTGAGGATTTCCCACTCAGTGTGGTTTTGGTTGAAAGGGTGGAAGCCTTTGAAAACCCAAAATTCTCCCAAAACACATAAACAGTCCCAAATGTGAATGATTCTCCGTCAGCTTATTTAATAAAGAAAAACAAAAGAAATTACATCAGCACTGGGCTTTAAAAATTGCACTGGGCTTTAGAAATTACACCAACCCCGAGGTTAAAAATTGTCTAATTTAATATATATTAAAGGACACAAGAGCAAAATGCACAGTTCCGAAGGACTGACTTGTGTAATTTGTGTACATCCAGGATTGATCAGTTATACAGTTGAACATGTCAATGTGGAAAAGGCAACAATGAATAAAACACTTCTGATAAGTCGGCAATTGACTATTGGTGATTTTGGGTGATGGTTGACATTGGAATGGTGGCCTTTCCTCGCGGCTCGTTCCCCTCCCCTCCAGGGTGTCCCCAACAAGGGGTCAGGGATAAGGTGAAGAGGGGTGATCACAAAGGGCAATCAGGTAGTAATCCTGAACAAATGTTACAGGGATATATGGGGATGCAATCAGGAAAGACAAAACAGAAAGCAGGAACTTGAAACAATGGGGTAGCAAGGGCAGGGTGGGTACAGGGGTGAAGCAATCACTTACACAAAAGGGGAAGACAATATTAAAAGCAACATAGTAATTTAGGTCTGCAAAGGCAAATAGGAGACCTTGGGGCATCATGATGTTGTGTGGAAATCACCCTGCAAAAGATAGAGAGTCCTTGATGATCCTGTCTCTTTAAGAAAAGACAAGATCCCTTGAGACATTAAAGAGACATTAACCCTGCTGCTGGAGGTTTCGTTCCCCGGCATGAGTTTTTTCCCTGTCAAAGTTGAAGCCAAATCTTTCCAAAGCCAAATCTTCCCAAAGCAAACCTTCCCAAAAAGTTGGAAGTCAACGAAAAGAATGCCAGCCGGACATAGATGTTTCCAAAGAAAAATTATTTTATTGCAATAAAATGACACAGGATGCAAATGGCATTCCATTCAAAAAAAAAAATGACACAGACCTGTGTATTCATACAGAGTTACAACAGACATTTATACAGTTTAGCATGTATATTGGGAGAAGCAGGCAGCAGAATTCTGTATTAACTGCAGTTTCAGCATCATCTTCAGAGGCAGCCTCACGTAGAGCAAGTTACAGTAATCTAATGTTGGGCCCCAGCAGCCCTTATAGGACTACTCAGATATGTGTCAGCTGTTTAGCTGGTGCAGAACTGATGAGACCCAAGTAGGGCTCCAAGGCCCAGGAAGGGGGATAGGGTATGGTGGCAGCTTCTGTTGACATCTCTGCCCCCCCTGCTTGTCCTGAATCACCCCACCACCTATTTTTGCCACCTCTCTGCCTGCCTCCAACCCTTCCCCTGCCCTGGAATGCCTCCTTGATTCTCGGTGGAAAACTTAGTTTTGGTGTATACCTTGTTAATGAGTCTTCTGGTAAAGATGATTATTTCTTCTGGCTCTGACAATGCTTATACCTGAAGGCCATGGGCAGCCTTCCTGCTCCATTAATACATGAATCATACATCAGCGGCTGCTATGTGGCAGCCATAAAGCAGACTCTGCCTGTGCAACACTATTTATGCTGGCAGGGATGGGGGTTAGGATTGGATCCTAAGAAAACTAACTGAGAAGCAAGCAAGTCTGCAGGGTATGGCAGAAAAGAACAGGATGTCTGCGTGTTGTGAGTGTGAACATCTGTAATGTTATGAGACAGATCATAAAATTAAATACCTGCACTGACTCTGTGTGCAATTTGTACACATAGATTCTATGGATTGAAACATACAAGTTGAATAAGAACTGCTATTTTCAAGGTCATTGCAATTAGGCAAAAACTTCGAACAGCTTCCCTTAAACAAATGAACACCTTGTGTAAAAAGTATAGACTTAGGGATGAGTTTATGAAATTCAAGTCTAATAGAAAATTAATTACATACACTTTGAATTAAATGATTGGTAATTTTGTTTAAATTTCATTAAGGATATTACTAAAACAAAGAACAAGTGTACCAAATAAATGCAATTATTAGGTCACTTCTAATTAGGAAATTTAAAAAGTGCAATTTATTTTCTCAAACAATCCACTTTCAACACGCGCCAGTATTGTACAATTACAATAATAACAACACTGCCCCTCAAAAAAATTTGTCCCGTTACTTTGGAAGTTATATATACGTATATTGTTGGATATATTTCAGGCTCTGTTTTTAAAAAATGGTATCAGCTCTAGTTTTGGAGATATGGCATACTCACCTTAGATGCCGATGTGTGCAGCATAGACTTGGGAAAATCTATAGGGAATTGGGAAAGAGACTTGTTTTTTTTAACTATTAAATCGGAAAAGAGACTTTTTTTTCCACATTGTCAATATGCTTGATGGCTAGATAAAGTTTTGATCACAGGTTGAACTTTGAAATCTAAGGAACCTTTTCATGTTAGAAGGCTGCCATTTTATACTGTAGTTGCATTGGCAAGATGTTTATAAGAAGTTTTATATTTAGAAGATTTAGCCGAGAGGGTTAATTTAGCCGAGAGGGCAGAAGATTTAGCCGAGAGGGTTAATGCCTCCGTTTGCCCGAAGATAACACCTGAAGATCTCAAGGTTGTGAGCTCGGGACTGCCGGAAGTCTCTGCGAGCAGCAGACCTTGGAAACTGCGGCTGATTACAAGCTGAGTTTCAGCTGCCTCGTGGGAGGAGGAGTGTGCTGAAATCAGCTGCATCTCTGGTGGCAGCAGGGAAGCCTCATCAGCCAGCAGACGACAGACGGGTGGCTAAAGAAAGAAGGCTAAATCCAGAAAGAAAGATCTGTAGGAGTGTTGTTCTTGGAAGATAGAACATTCTGTAAATTGTAAGAACCTTCGGGTTTGTGAGAAAGTCTGCCTATGTAAACCGCCTTGAGTTCAATCATTAGAGAAATCTAGTGATATTAAGAAAGGCGGTATATAAATAAATGTAAAAAAAAAAGTTGGGGTGTTTTTTTAAAAACTGCCCCCACCAAGCCTGAAGATTGTTTTCTGTGTAATGCATTGATGAAGGTATTTGTCAGCCTTTTGTGCAGAGTTCTACAAAATTCGGGCTGTGCAGTCTCCTCGAATCTTGCCACGGGGAGGTTCCAGCCTCCCCAACCCAGCGTCGGATATGGTGCTGGCCAGCCGGCCTTGCCATTCCGGCGCTGGCTTGGATTGCGCCCTAAATCACAACATTCTGCCTCAGGTATATGGACACGCTTGGAAATTTTTCTGAGGCTGTTTTCTCTTGAGGTTCCCCTGAAAATGGTACAATTACACACCATATGGAAGTGGTGCAAATGCAACTATGGTACAAAAATGGGTTTTTAAAGTTAGCTGTACTCTAATAAGGTCACATTCAAGAAACTTCAATTTGATAGACCAAAATGTACATTATTTTGTAAAAAATCTAACTACTATGCTAACTTCAAAACACTAACTTCAAAAAAATAAAAAAAATAGTTAATTCTAAAATTCACTAACCTTTTAATGACTGTGTTTTGACTGCTTTTTGTTGGAAAGCATTTGAATATTTGGTTGCAAAATGGAGGTTTCCAGTTTCAGCTGATCCTCTGTGGGTATCTGTAATTTGTGATCTTAAGGGTATCTTGATTCAGGTTAGTTCTGCAAAATTTAGATTCATTCAAAAGGCTGCACTTAATGGCCTAGAAAGCTGCATGCAGGCCATCCCTGCTCTAGCCGGTACTTTGCAAGGAATAATATAATAGGGACATTACTGTCTTTTGTACTAGGAGGGAGACCATCGTGCGTTGGCTAGTCCAACTTATACCTCACTTTAAATTTTAATCAGTCTGACTTCAAGGGAAGAAAAGGCTTTAGAGCCTTCATATTAAAATAAAAATCCTGCCTTTCGGGGTTTGAGTAGTAATTTGTAGTTTTAGGATATCATTTATCATTCTGTTTCCTCTAATCCCAGGAGGTTTAGTTATGAGTTGGATTTGTCAGCCGAATGCTGACATTTTTTTTTAGCTTTTTCTCCCTCCTCTCAAAAGATAAACTAAATGTAACAAGCAGAATGAAATCTTTATGGTATGAAATTAAAGGTCATCTTGCAAGCATAAAGTGACCTTTCTTCCAGGAATCCATTAGGCTAAAATTTGTAAAATGCTACTAATAATTTTTTAAAAAGACTTATCGCAGATGAATAAATAGAAATGTTTATACCAATACAAGAGATAAAATTTAAAAACCCCAAAGATATAGCAAAATACCTGAGATAATACATGCTAATAAAAATAATTAGTCATATGTCAATTTTTACTAGCTCCAAGGCATTAAAAAAATAATCTTGCAAATTTCTGTTTAAGTATCTAGATGCTAATAAAATGAACACCAAAATAAACAAAAATTGCCAATGAAGACAATTTGAAACCAAGTGCAAATCATTATGGGTAAGGAATACCCAAATACATGTAATACAGATCTTCTGGGATTTGTCTTAGGCTCCAATCCTATGTGTGCTGCCTCCTGCGATTGGCTGTGCCTGCGCCACTAATAACTTATCCCCAGTGGTGTCATCGAAATGATTTAGGAACAGGTACTCACTTTTGATTGGCACTTGTCGGGGTCTGCCCACCGGAATTGAGGTCATAGCCGGAAGCGATGTCATGATTGTTGCCATGGATGTGATCATGTTTGTAATAACTTCAGCTCATGGTTAGTGTTGATTTAACTTCTGTTGCTTTGCTTTCTAGAGATGTGTATAGACATATTTTGCTTCCACTGTTCCCTGGTTAAATAGCAGGCTAGACTGTACTAGTTTGCGAGCCCTTTTGGGACAGGGAGCCATTTAACTTTAATGTTAAATGCAAGGAGCCGGCAAGGAGCAGAGGGGGAATGGGCGCCCACCAGGCCGCGCGACCACGTGGGCGCCCGACCAAGCGCTGGGCCGGCCAGCAAGGAGCAGGAGGGGGAACGGGCGACCAAAAAAAGACTGTGTTGGGGCTGGGGCTGGGGGGAGGCTGCAGGAGGAACCGGGACGCTGGATCTGCGCGGCTGGAGGGAGCGGAAGCCCCAGGCAGCCTACCTTCTCACGCTTGCAGCCTTATTCCTGGGTCTCCCTCGCTGCTGCTGCTGCTGCTGCTGCTGCTGCTGCCACCGCCTCCAGTCCTCTCGCTCCGCTGCTGCCGCCACCACCACACTGCCTGCCTGCTCACAGAAAGTGCAGGCAACAGCTGAGGGCGTGCAGTACGCATGTGCAGCTGCTGAGCCAACCAGCCAACGGGGCCAGCTTCGAGTGGGCGGGGCCAGCTCAACTTCTAGGAACAAGTACTCACGTAGTGGTGCGTAGTTGGTGCATGACATCACTGCTTATCCCCTTTGCTAGACCTGATCCTACGGCATGGATCCACATAGACCTGTGCCAGTTATTTAGCTAGCACACGCCCAAGTAGAACCCACCCACCCCCGCTTAACGGAGGCTTACCCCCTCAATGTAAGGAGACTTCCACAACTGTCCCCAATCCAAGGTTGCAGCAGTCACAACTTTAGTACCGCTGCATTGGCAGGGGGGAAATGGATAAGATTTATTTATTTATTTATTATTTATTTATTTATTTATTAGATTTATACCCCGCCTTATTTGCCTAAAGGCGCTCAAGGCGGCTTTACAAAATATAAAAACTAACATTAAAAACACTTCAAAAACAATATAAAAAACAATACAATAAAACAATTAAAACCACCAACAGTACAATTTAAAAGGAACAAACCCAGTGGATCATAAAATATAATAAACCAGCCAGCCCGCCAGACCTGTCAACAATTAAAAGCTTTTTGAAATAAAAAGGTCTTCAGCCCCCGCCGGAATGTTAACAGAGAGGGAGCAGTTCTCAATTCTAAGGGGAGGGTATTCCAAAGTTGGGGGGCCACCACCGAGAAGGCCCTCTTCCTGGCCACCACCCCTCTCACTTCTCCTGGTGGCGGCACAGTCAAAAGGGCCCCTCCAGTTGATCTAAGAGTACGGGTTGGATTATATGGAAGGAGACGGTCCCTCAAATACCCCAGACCCGAGCCGTAAAGGGCTTTAAAAGTCAAAACTAACACTTTGAATTGGGCCCGGAACAGAACCAGCAGCCAGTGCAGTCGCCGAAGCAGTGGCTCGACAGAGTCAAACCGACGTGCCCCAGCAACCACCTGAGCCGCCGCGTTCTGAACTAGTTGTAGTTTCCGGACCGTCTTCAAAGGCAGCCCCACGTAGAGCGCATTTCAATAATCTAATCTAGATGTCACTAGGGCATGGGTCACTGTGGCCAGGTCCGCACAGCTCAGGTACGGCCGCAGCTGGCGAATCAGCCGAAGCTGAGCAAAGGCTCCCCTGGCCACCGCCGCCACCTGGGGCTCCAGGTGTAGCTGTGGATCCAGGAGAACCCCCAAGCTGCAAACCTGCTCCTTCAGAGGAAGTGCAACCCCATTCAGAGCAGGGCGATAGTCCAGTACCTGAGCTGTGGATTTCTGGACCAAGAGCACCTCTGTCTTATCCGGATTTAAGATTGGGTTGTAAGTAAATTATACCTGCACAAGTCTCAATTTAAGGGAATTCTTTCACTTTGTTTGTGCACCCCCCTAAAAGAGCACTCAAGACACCAAGTTGGGAGAATTATAGTTACAAGCAGGAAATAGAAACTTGAGATCTGCAGCTCTTGCAGCTTCTTACTGCCACAAAGCAGAGGTAGTGCGGTGGCAAGGACATACAAGGGGCACCTACATCTGGCCCCCGGCCGGGCGTTAAAACACCTGACTCCAAGCCACGCCCCTATTCAGGTGACCACAGCTTATCTCAGTCAACCCCGCAAGGGGGCCGAGGCAGCCGGACTGCATAGGATCACCCCATGCTGCTGAGCCTTTGAGGCACCCCCTGCAATCCAGGCACGGGACACCCCGTCCTTTCCCTTGCACTGCTGAGGAGTGGAAATGGGTTGCCCTGCCCTAGCTGACCTCGAGGTGCACGCCGAAGCGGCCTGTTCCTGCCTTCGAACCCACACTACCTGCCATCAGGAGGGGTCAGCCAAGAGCTTGACCCCTCCACCCCATCAGGGAGAAGAAGGCCCTTAAGGCCTGGCTGCAGATCTCGCAGAACAAGTCTGATCTCATGCTGGACAAGTGGACGCCATAATCTCAAAAGGATGCAAAATAACCTGGCTGAAGAGCAAATGTGCCAAATTCTTTCAAGCTCTTCCCTTGCAACCTCTCAGGCTTTGGACCGCTGGGGGCCCCCACCACAGCTGCACTGCAGAAAGACTGACCAGAGCAAAGTGGCCAAATCATCACATGCATTGAGCTTTAGATAAAGACCCAACTTCTGTGCAAGTCATTTCCCCCACCCCTGATATTAATTACCACTACCCTTGGTGGGATGTATGCTTATCTTAATGAGTTCACCTACCATGGGCAACAGCATACCAGAGCATGCCCCGAGCTGGCCAACCATTAATCCATATGCCAGGGGCCAGTCCTAGCTGGGTTCCAGTACTGTAAGTGGCTGCCCTCTTGTGGGCCCACAGCATGATGGAATGGCCTCAGACCCAAACTCGAGCTGGGTTACACCAGCATCCTGCTATAGAGGAGGAAAATGAAAGGCTGCCAAAAGAACAAATTGAAAGGGTGGCCAGCTGGGCATAGCTATTTCCCTGCCCTACTACTTGTGAGTATGTCACTTGCAAGCACAAGGCTGCCAGCACTAAACTGTTGGATAGTTTCTACCACCAAACCCAGGCAACAGCCGAGGATGAAGCCTCAATACACATGGAAAAAATCAATGAGAAGCCAGGCACTGCATCAATGCTGTCCAGAGCACTTGAAGAAGAACTGTAGACACCAAATGAAAGGCCATCTCCCAGCAACAGACATTACAAGGGCCTGCTCCCCACACAGAGCAGCAGGGGAGTGCAACCCCAACACTGTACCTGCACTGGAACTGTGGACACCACACTGAGGTGTGTTCTCTGGCAAAGGAAAAGAAACTAGAGCTTGTCAACAAGCAACAGTGAAATGGAAGCGGGCTCCCAACTGTGCATGTGGAAAGGGCTATGGACCCCCTACCACAGGGAGTCCCTGGTTAAAGAAAAGAAATTGGGGTTCACCAACAGCCAGAGTAGCAGTGAAGAGAGAGCACACAAACGGCACATGCAAAACAGAACCCACAGACACCAAACAGAGGCGGGTCCCCCAGCAAAGTACAGAGGCCAGAGCTTGCCAACAGCAAAGGAAAGGGGAGCTCATGCAAAGGACCATGGGCCCCACATAGTGGGATCCTCCGACAAGGAAGAAGAAATTGGAGCTTGCAGCCAATCTGTTCACCGAGCACCCCCACACTGCACATGCAAAAAGAACCAAGGACACCAGTAGGAGTCCCCTGGCAAAAGAAAATAAACTGGAGTTCGCAGCAGAGTGGCAATGCAATGGAAGCATACTGCCAATCATAGCACATGTCAAATTGCCAGCTATGAAACATGAATGGGAGCTCACTTCTGAACATTACCTCCAGCCCTGCACGCACCAGCTGTCAATCCTCTGGATTGTATTGTTGAGTCAGCCCAGGGTGGCCATGGCAGGAACTGCCCCAACACCTAGAGAGCAGGTTTTGTGCCTTTGGTTGGAGACCCAAAGAGTGCCAATCCATAACATAGAAGGCCCTGAGTGGAAAGGTGAAGCAGCGATCTATCAGCATGTTGGACAAAGCCCTGCACCCAGCTGTAGACAGTGGCTACTATTCAGGGCCCAGGGGTGAACATGGTGCATTTCCATGCATGCTTCAAACACCCTGACCTCATTGGTCAACCAAACCAGCCTTTGCCTTTCAAACCAGCAAAGTTCAAGGCGATGGCCCACCCGCTGGCAATGGGCAGAGAGAATGGCAACCCTCTGGGGGTTAAATAGCCTACAAGCTGGGGGGCACTGCTGCCCAATCATCCCTACAGCCACAGAGGCTTGAGCAGCTGTTAAAGCAAACCTTTAAGGCAAGTCTCAGTGCTACAACAATTGGGAGCCATTACATGTGACAAAGCAACCTGAGGATGATAAGGACATCAGCCTCCTGGTAAAGAACTATATTTCTCTACCAGCAGTGTGTGGTGACCCAATTTTACCCAATACTTATGAAGGATGAAGATGGGGGGAATAAACAAACAACAATCTGATGTAGGATAGGGTCTTGCCACTGCTGCAAGCAGCGTAAAAGGGGGCTCCGAGAAAAATGCCTCCTCTCCAACTAGCAATATTTCACCACAAAACTGACAACCCATCCAAGTGATGGCTCAAGAGCAGAGATATTACTCTACAGCCCTATAGAATCCAAGCACCATAAGATATGCAAGTGGAGGGTATTTATGGTACCAATTAAGCCCGCAGACAGCTATCATCCACCCTTAAAGACTAGCTGCTTGTTGAGGGCTAGCTTGTATCAATGATCCTTGTAAAGCTGTGAAGCTAGTCCTTGCTCTACCACAAATGAACAAAGGTCACTCCATGAAATATATGGATATAGCAGGAATATCACAAAGGGCTGTAAGATAGTTCTTCCCACACATGGATGAGAGAACACCAGGGAACGGAATCTGTATGCTATACACAGTTCCTGTCTTAGGGAACACCTCTAATGGGGACATCATAAGATTGCCCCCAACCCCATTGGCAATCTTGACCACCTCCAAGCCGAGTGCCAGCTCTGTGCCCCATACAGAGCAGCAGGGGGAGGAAGGATGTCAAATCTTCTTTACTATGAAGAACCAAGCAACCTGAGGGGTAGTGAGTGACATCCCCCCCCAAGAAGAAGAGTCCCACTGGATCAGGCCAGATGCCCATGTAGTCTGGCTTCCTGTATCTAATAGTGACCTACCAGGTGCCTCAGAGAGCTCACAAGACAACCAGATACTTGCACCTCATTGCCACTCCCCTGCATCTGGCATTCTGAGGTAACCTACTTCTACAACAAGGAGGTTGGCCCATCCATTAAGGCCTATAGCCTGGGATGGACTTTGCCTCCAGAAATCTGTCCAACCCCCTTTTAAAGGCACATAAGCCAGACGCAGTCACCACTTGCTGTGGCAAGATGTTCCACAGATTAATTACATTTTATCTTAAAAAGTACAGGCATACCCCGGAATTCGCTGGGGTTCCATTGTGGACCCCACCGTGGATACCCAAAACCATCAATACTGGGTGACACCCCAGGGGAACATCAGAGGCTTTGCTGCAATAAGGTTAAAAAAAAGAGAGAGAGAGAGAGAGAGATTTGTTCTCCTATCCTCTCCATAGGAGTCTCACTACTCATGGTATCTGTGGATAACTGAAACTGTGAATACAGAATCAGTGGACAACAGGGCAAGTCTGCGTTTCCTTTTATCTATTCTAGCACTGTCACAAGAACATAAGAAGAGCCCCACTGGATTAGGTCAAATGCCCATCTAGTCCAGCTTCCTGCATCTCACAGTGCCCCACCTCAGGGATGCCTCAGGGAATACACAAGACGCGTGCATCTTGTTGCCACTCCCCTGCATCCGGCACTCCGAGGTAGCATAACTCTAAAGTAAGGAGGTTGCACTAACCATCATGGCCTGAAGCCTGCGATGCACTCCCCCCCCTGCCAGAAATCTGTCCAGTCCCCTTTTAAAAGCATCTAGGCCAGATGCCATCACCACCTCATGTAGCAAGGAGTTTCACAGATTAATTTCCCACTGGGTAAGAAAGTATTTCCTTTTATCTGTTCTCACTCTCCCAACACTCAGTTTTAGTGGCTGTCCCCCAGTTCCCCACATGATAATGGACTCAGGGCCAGATCCTGGCTGAAAAGCCAGAGAAGTGGTAGGGGGGATAACTGGACTGTGGGGTAACTACCCCATGGAACCCTAGACTTTCCTCCAAGGTGAGAAACCAGGCAAGAAGAAACTGGAATGGTTCCAGTCCCTCACCCTCTACTCTTGCTGTCCCTTAGTTTAATCTTAAACAGCACCATCCTCTTCTCGAATTTCCCTGCCTCTTTCCAAAGCCTTAAATCTAGCAGTTATGGCAACAAAGACTGATGCAGGAATGGCCTCCTCTACTGAGGCAACTGGCTGTTGCATGGCCCAGCCTTCTGCTGCTTCCCAGGCATCACGAGAGAGAAATGCACTAAAGGAAACAGAGAGGTGAAGGGGCAACTTCACTAAGTCTTGCAAAAGAAACCAGAAGTCCTCATACCCTTCATGCAATGCCAAAGAAAATGCCATAAACAAGTTGAACCCCAATTCCTGCTCAAAGGCCCCCTCTAGCCAGGGAAAACAAGGGTCAAACAAGCCATATTCACTATACTACCCTGACAAGGAGCTAAGGAGTCAAAAACCAGGGAAATCACAAGCAATATTTCCAAGGTTTAGGAATGAAATTCAAACTGAAGATGAGAGACTGAGTGAGAGACTGGGAAACAACTCCTAAGTAAGCCCCTATCCAAAGCTGGGAACTAAATATAGAGAGCTGGGGAAGGAAGTTTATAAAGCTGAGTAATCAACAATTCAAGGCAAGAAAAACCTAACATAGAATCATAGAGTTGGAAGAAAAACTACAAGGCCATCTAGGCCAACCCTCTGCCTGTAGCAGAAAACCTATAGCATTTCCAGAGGTGCCTCTGCCTGAAGATCTCCAGTGAAGGAGAATCCATCGCCTCATAAAGCTGCAGAATGAATTCATGATCTGAAAATCATTTACTTCAGACTTGGAATCAGATTCAGAAAGAACTTTAGAAAACTGGTTCATCAGTTCAGTTCCAGTAACAGCTATCAAATCCATTTATAATTTCATTCAGCAAATTCTTTAGATAAAGGGCAAGGTAAGACAACTACATTGAATTAAGTTATATAGCAGATCATCCCAGCAGGGCAGAAAGGTAGAAAGCAAAGAGGGGAATTCCTCAAAATCAAAAAGGGAGGGATCACATAAGCAATAAAACCAATGAGTGAGTAAGAGATAGTGTCAGGCCTGGGGATTAGAAGTCACCACCTTTGCTTTCTAAACCATTGCCTTAGCCACTGCACTATCCCAGCCCCCAGGCAAATGCCTCAGCAAAGAGGAAATTTGTTGTTGTTCAGTCCCTAAGTGGTGTCTGACTCTTTGCGACCCCATGGACCACAGCACGTCAGGCCTTCCTGCCCTCCACTAGCTTCCAGAGTTCACCCAATTTCATGTTCATCGCTTCGGTGACACTGTCTAACTGTCTCATCCTCTGCCACCCCCTTCTCCTTTTGCCTTCAATCTTTCCAAGCATGAGGGTCTTTTCTAAAGTGTCCTCTCTTCTCATGAGGTGGTCAAAGTATTTGAGCTTCAGCTTCAGGATTTGTCCTTCCAGGGAGCAACCAGGCTTGACTTCCTGGAGGATTGCCCAATTGGATCTCCTTGCAGTCCAGGGGACTCTCAAGAGTCTTCTCCAGCACCATAATTCAAAAACATCTATTCTTCGGTGCTCTGCCTTCCTTATGGTCCAGCTCTCACAGCCATACATTGCTACTGAGAAAACCATAGCTTTGACTATGTGAACCTTTGTTGGCAGGGTGATGTCTCAGCTTTTTATTAAGAGCGAATAGAGCTAGCCAAAAAAAAAGAAGATAACTGCAGGAAACATCCCCCCCCCAAAGAAGAACTCAGCAGGGGAAGGAGAAAAAGAATGAGAGAGAGAGAGAGAGAGAGAGAGAGAGAGAGAGAGAGAGATTGGGTGTGGGGTGGCAACAAACACAGCCAACTGTAATACAAACAAAGCAATGTAAGGCTAAACCCAACAGCAGTAAAAGGGAAAGGCAAAGCAATGCCAAACACACCAACATTAGGAGCCAGCCCTGAAAGTACTCACACAACACAAATTACTACGGAAACAAGCACACTCCAACTGTAGGAGGGAAGCAGATCCAAGGCTGTTTAATATAAGAACGTTAAAGCAGCAAGGCTGAAATTCATCACTTAAATCAATCGCATAGCAGAATTAATGCAATCACAGCCCAAATTCATTATCAATCTAGGGCTGAGCCAAATGGCAGATCTTTAAGTGAAAAACAATTGGAAAGCAAAGTGCTTAAAGAGAGTGTGGCTTCCTAGGCAATGTCTGCACTTTCTGCCCAAGGGAGAACCCCTTCCTCCCCCCCCCATTTTGTGTTTTGCTACAGCAGGGAGGGGGCCCTCTGGATGGAGAAAGGCTGCAGTCCTGATGGGGGTGGGTGGAGAAAAGCAGTGATGCCGTGTACCCACTACGCACCACTACTACGTGCGTACCGGTGCCTAGAAGTTGAGCTGGGCCCGCCCACTTGAAGCTGGCCCCATCGGCTGGTTGGCTCAGCAGCTGCACATGCGTACTGCATGCCCTCAGCCGTTGCCTGCACTTTCTGTGAGCAGGCAGGCAGGCAGGCAGTGTGGTGGTGGCGGCGGCAGCAGTGGCAGCAGTAGAGTGAGAGGACTGGCGGTGGCAGCAGCATCAGCAGCAGCAGCGAGGGAGACCCGGGAATAAGGAAGCAAGCATGAGAAGGTAGGCTGCCTGGGACTCCCGCTCCCTCCAGCCGCACAGATCCAGCGTCATAAGAACATAAGAAGAGCCCTGCTGGATCAGGCCAAAGGCCCATCTAGTCCAGCTTCCTGTATCTCACAGCGGCCCACCAGGTGCCCCAGGGAGGCATGAGACAACAAGATGCTTGCATCCTGTTGCCACTCCCTTGTACCCGGTACTTTGAAGTAGCCCACCACCTTTGTAAGGAGGTTGCACAATCCATCATTGCCTATAGCCCATGATGGACCTTTCCTCCAGAAATCCATCCAATCCCCTCTTGAAGGCATCCAGACCAAATGCCATCACCACCTCCTGTGGCAAAGAGTTCCACAGATTACCCACTGGGTAAAGAAGTACTTCCTTTTATCTGTTTTAACTCTCCCAACCCTCAGTTTTAGCGGATGCCCTCTGGTTCTGGTATTTTGAGAGAGGGAAAAGAACATCCCTCTATCGACTTCCATACATAATTTTGTATGTCTCAATCATGTCCCCCCTCAGGCGCCTTTTTTCTAGGCTGAAGAGCCCCAAACGCTGCAGTCTTTCTTCATAAGCGCCGGGCCGGCTGGCAAGGAGCAGGAGGGGGAATGGGCGACCAAAAAAAGACTGCGTGGGGGCTGGGGCTGGGGGGAGGCTAACTAACTTTCTGGCACTGACTTAGCTGTCCCAATGGGGTAAGTGCTGCATCCTGCAGTTGGGGGGCAGTCATGGAGGCATCCTCAAGGTAAGGGAATGTTTGTTCTCCTGCCTCAGAGATGCATTGCTTTTACCCCAGTGCTGGAAAGTTCATTAGGATTGCGCCCTCAGTTCTTTTCCATAATATTTTGTCCTAATCTTGCTTTCTAATCTTGCTCATAGTTGTGCAATTGCTGCAGCCCAAGAATGCCAGTTTGCATTCCAGGAGTGTAATTTTATTATGTCACTGTCACCTCCCCCCCCCCCCGCCTCACCTGGTCGATCTTGCCAGGATCCGGAGGTTGGGCCAAGGGCTGCCCACCCGGGCCATTGGTGCCGTCTGCCAGCTGGCCGACACTCCCTGTGGTGCGCAGGGGAATCCCCTCTTGTCAAGTCTAATGAGGCCCTGGGTGCGCGTGCAGCCCTGGGGCTGTCTCGGCCGTTGCCAGGCCCAACACCCCCAAGGCCTGGAGGGAGAGCCCGAGCCCGGCGGGGGCAGCCCAAGCAGGATCAACCCCTGGCAGCCAGATCTCACTTGGCGCAGGCACAGCTCTGCCCCAGGACCTGGTCCTGCCCCCCAGCCAGGCCCAGGGGGTGGGGCCAGCCCAACCCGACCCGACGCTAGCTTGAGCTTTGTCGCGTCTACTACCCCAGGGAGGTTTGATGGCCCCAGGATGGGGACAGAGCCTGGAAGGGCAAGGCCAGGGGAGGGGACGGAGGCAAGCCCTGTAAATGCCAGGCAGGCCGATGATGAGCCTAGGACACTGGCTGCTGGGTGCTCTCGGCTGGCCGGTGGTCTGATACCTGGGTGGAGAATCAGGACAGGGTGGAGCAACCCCCAACCTCCAAGGCTGACTGTGAACCTCTGAGGCCTAGCCTGACTTGGGAGGAGCGCCTCAAACTCCTGCACCGGGGCTGTCAAGCCGAGCTTTGGCCAAGGCGGCAGACGCTCCAGACCCGCCCCAGACAGTCACAATGATAGCACTTCCTGCTATATGATGTCACTTCTGGCTATGGCATCCGGTGGATCCTGACTTGAGTACTTTTCTAAAAAGTGGGTTCTAGTCTAAAAAGTTTGAGAACCACTGATCCAGATGACAAAGTTACTGAAATGTTATCATAGTGAACTCTGGGAATTCAACTATCTGATAAAATTCATTTCTGGATCCCAAACCACTATGAAGAGAGTGGATCCCAAACCACTATGGTCCATGAGAATACACTGATGCAGTGTTTCTCAACCTGTGGTGGTACTTGAGGTGGCGTCTGGTGATGCACATGAGACCTCCAGACCCCTGCTGCCTGGCAGTGAGACCAGCAATGCAATGTAACAAGCAGTGATAAGAGACTCAGCTTGGCAGGCAGAGGTACTGGACACTTTTGCTCGGCAGGCAGAGGTAGTGCATCAAGTCTAGTCTCACAATCCAGAAGTGACTGGTGATGACATATTCACCAGTTCTGCCCCCCTTCAGGGCCCAATTCTCCCCTCCCAACTCCAAGTTCTGTCACCTACCTACTTCCTCCCACCCTGAAAAGCCTCACCACTAAGTGGCAGTGCTACTTAGCGTTGGCTGCTCCTCTGCAGCATGTGCTCAGTACTGAGGCCCAGCACCAATTGGTGCTGGCCTAGCGCCAGTGTTCCCTCCTGCTCAGGTGCCACAAATACTTTATGGCACATTTGCAACACCCAGAATACACATGTACTGCTGGCACTAGAGCCTGGGGTCTGAATCAGAGGAGAACTTCCATAGCATGTGGAATGAGAAAGAAAGTATCTCTGTACACCTTTATAGTGATTTTTGTCTATTTACTTACCATACCACTTAGATTTTTATCTTAGCCCTCCTTCAGACTTTTTATGTCGTTTTGTATTCCCCCCCCCCTCTGGTATTCTGGTAATGCTCTTGATTTACAAATCTCTTCTCATCTCTTCTCATTATAGCTGTACTGCTTTTCCTACTTTTACTTTTCTATCCTGGATTTCATTCTGCAGATCCCATTCTGCCTTTCTTAAGGTACTTTTATGTTGTTTAACGCAGATTATATCCCTAGCAATGTCAGATGCTTATGCAATAAAGCTATCTTGTGAATATTTCATGGTGCTGTTGGTGTTTTATTGAAAGATAACTTTTTCATGATTCATCTCAGGTTTATTTGAAATATGTAGAAACCTTTCAAAGAACACTGGATCTTTTTAAAAAGTTTCTCCTGAAACAATAAGCAAGTAAATATCCAATATTCCACCCAATCACTCAAAAGTTTTCATTGTTTCAGGAGAATAAACTGGAGTAGCAGATCCCAAACTTTTTAGCCCATTGACCCTCCTCATCCACCGCGGTGGGTTGCAACACAATGCTCTATGACAGTGTTATTCAAACTGTGGGTCAGGACCCTCTCGGTGACCCACCTGATGTCAGGTGGGTCGTGGAAATCTTGGAACAGCCATCTTGGAAACTGCAGGCCTTAATCTTGCTATATTCCTTTTGTGAGAGTTAACAGTTTGAATTTTCAAGTGAGTTTTTTTTTAAAAAAATGTTTTTAGTTCAGTGCTTTTACATATTTTGTCCTACATTTTGTTTTCTGTCAAAGATGTTTCATGATTGTGAATTTGCTTCAGTCCAAGAATGCCAGTTTGCATTCTAGGATTGTCATTGGATTCCATCACACTGACAGCACTTTCTGCATGATGATAGCACTTCTGGCTATGACATCATTTCCAAGTTAACGACATCACTTCTGGTGATGTCACCAACAAGAATGCCATTCTAAAAAGTGGGTTCCAGACTAAAAAGTTCAAGAACCACTGCTCTATGACACATCACAAAGCTTTACTGGGACTCTCCAGAGGCCACTTCTGGGTCGCACTGAGCCCATGAACCACTCCATTGGCTTCCGCAGACCCCAGAATGCCTTTTGGAAACAAACTGGATGTCATGGAAACAAACTGGACCTTGACGGCGTAAACCAGAAATCACTTCTACAACAATGCATTCCAGGTCCCAAAGAGGCAAATGGAGTGGGTCATGGGCCTGGCACAACCTGGATGTGGTCTCCAGAGGCTTCCAGTAACGCTTTGAGGAGCAACAGAGAGGGGAATGAATAGCATTCTGCACTGTTTCCTTTTCTTCCTCCATTCTTATTCCTTCTGTGTTGGGAGTCTCATGTAAAAAGGTAAAGATTTCTATTCCACAAGACAAATGGTCTAGTTGTGACTGACTATAGGGTGCGGTGCTCATCTCTGTTTCTAAGTTGAAGAGCCAGCGTTTGTCCAAGGACAAGCTTCCGTGGTCATGTGGCCAGCATGACTATATGCTGAGGTGCACAGAACTCCGTTACCTTCCCACCAAAGTGGTCCCTATTTATCTACTCACATTTTTATGTGCTTTCGAACTGCTAGTTTGGCAGGAGCTGGGACAAGCAACGGGAGCTCACTCGGTTGCATGGTCTTGAACTGCCAACCTTCACGTCAGCAAGCTCAGCTCAGTGGTTTAACCTGCAGCACCACGTCCCTGTAAATTTACTTCCTAGTAAATGTGCTTAGGATTGCAGCATGGAGGTATTGTATGGATGAGCGTTCTTGTACAGCAGCCTATTTTTCTAAATGCTCAGTAATTCAATGGGCACATAGCAATTGTGTAGTATATTGGTGGCAGGACAAGAAAATGTGTATGTGTGTGTGTTTTACAAAAGGAATAAATCAAAGAGTGAGCTGTTTTAGCACAATGGAGCCTTGTCTCACAGACACTTTCTGGAGTTTGTAAAAAGTTTTAATGATGTTTTGAACCTAGCAAGTCAGAATATTTGAAAATTCCTATAGAGAAGAAGGGGGGGAAATGTTTGGGGTACACAGGTTTTAGCACAGCTGGTTTACACAATTGGGATTTGGGAGACTCCAAGACATGTGGTCATAAAGGAAATTATTTATGAGAACTCTATGGAGGGGGAAGGGGTGGGTTGAGAGGGGGGTCCCACATGCTTGGTATCCAGAAACACTGGGAAGAAAAGGGAAGGAAGGATTGATATTAGTAAGATACAAACCAAAGAGAGCTTTCTTGGGGGAAAAAAAGAGGAGGAACTTTCAGATCCACCTGATTCACTCACTAGCTATATTGCACCCTTTAATACAGGCAGTATAGCTAGAGGGGGGCAAAACAGTAAGTAAGGTA
Source organism: Lerista edwardsae (assembly GCA_029204185.1). Lineage (NCBI taxonomy): Eukaryota > Metazoa > Chordata > Lepidosauria > Squamata > Scincidae > Lerista > Lerista edwardsae. The sequence goes on along the minus strand of JAJKFI010000113.1, from coordinate 3,863,998 downwards.
AGTGCTATAGACGTATTTAAGCTATTCCAGGCAGCAATGGTGAAACATAGGAGATGCTGTTTACTTTGGCAATCAATCAACAGTATTTATACACCACTTTTCAACACAAAGTTCACAAAGTGGTTTACAGGCAAATAATGATAAAGTTAAACAGAGCCCTGTCTCAAAAGGGCTCTCTGGAGACCAGCACCAGGAACAGCCACTAGAAAGGACACTGCACAGTACTTACTGTTTTCTCCCCTCTAGTTATGCTAGTGGGTGCAGGATGTTTGCGTAATGTTGTCACACCCTTCTCCACTTTCAAAAACATGAAGGAAACTGGTATCTTTGCCCAGATTGTCTCACTGTTCGATGCCAGAATAACCTCATTCTTAGACAAGAATGCCAATATACTAGTCCTCTTGCATCCATGAAATAGTTTTGGCACCCTCTGCAGTACTACTGTAGATATCAAGACAGCTCCAGCCACAGAATAGGCTGAATCCAGGAGGCCAGTGTTGTCTTCATTGTCCCCCAATATCTATGCACTACACCATAGAGGACACCTCAGATTCATCTTCAGGACTTCAAGAACACAGGTGCCAATGAATTGATATGGGAGCTGCTTTGTTTGCCTTGAGGATAGGTCCGACTTTCACTTTGCATGCTGAAGATCCCAGATCCAATCTCTGGAATCTTCAGATAGGGTTAGAAAAGATCCCTGTTGGAAACTCTGGAGATCTGCCACCAGTCAATGTAAAATACAAAACTAGTACACCAGTGGTAATCTTGGTCCTCCATCCTGCTTCCACATATGCTTCTGGGTGCAGAAAGTTTATCTAGTCTCTCTATGTCTTTTCTTCCCTACCCCCATGTTTTCTCCTCTTCTTTCTGCCTGGTCCCATTCTTCTTTCATAAGAACATAAGAAGAGCCCCGCTAGATCGCACCATCTAGCCCAGCTCCCTGTATTTCACAGTGGCCCAGCAGATGCCTCAAGAAACATGCAGGACAATAAGATACCTGCATTCTATTGCAATTCCCTTGCACCTGGCATTCTGAGGTAGCCTTCTTCTAAAACCAGGAGGTTCCATCACCCATCATGTCTGTAGCCTACAATTGACCTTTCCTCCAGAAATCTGCCCAAACCCCTTGTAAAGGCATCTAGGCTAGATGCCATCACCACCTCCTGTGGCAAGGATTTCCACATAACTCTTCTCATCCTTCTAACTGCTTTCCCCAGGGCCTCTTTGCATATGACTGTTAGCTCTATAATGCTCTCTGTCTGGATCAGTGATTGTCAACCACTGTGCTGCAGCACATTGGTGTGCTGCGAATAGTCTGTAGGTGTGCCATGGGAGATTGGGGAAGGGTAATTAATAGGGCCATTGGGGGATACAAACCACCTGCCGGCAGTACAGTGTGCCTTGTCAATTGCCCAAAAACTGATGGTGTGCCTTCACAATTTTAACTTCACAATTTTGACATATCATTGTGCCATGATATGTCAAAGGTTGAAAAATCATTGGTATAAATGAAACATATCTGAGGACGCAATCCTAAACTGAGAGGCTGGCATAAACTTAAGCCAGCAAAGTTTGGCCAGCACAAGGGACACAGTAAAGTATGTTTGCACCATTCTTGGAGTCTGAGAAGCCAGAACACATACATGATTTGCTTGAGAGCTCTGCCCTGGTGACTCTTGTTTCTTGACCCTGCTGGACAATTCTTGTGCTCTGCTCAGTGACAACAGACATCACATCTTTAAAAGCAGATGGAAGCTGAGCAGATGATGGGGGTGGGGTGGGGTGGAGAATGATTTGCTTGATAATATCCAAAATATTCCAAAATGTGTGTGTGTGTGTGTGTGTGTGTGTGTGTGTGTGT
>JAJKFI010000113.1:3812827-3862124 GCA_029204185.1 Lerista edwardsae | reverse complement strand
TTCTCTCGTATATGCTTTTGTGCAACATTTTTATGTTGATTTGAAACATGTTCAGGGGACTCCCACTACGATTAGCATTTGTTTGGTGATGGCATTGATGGCACAAAAGGTAGTGCTTTTGCACTGTCCAAGGTGCTGAGTATCAATTTCTATGGAAATGTTGGAAAAAAATTGTCTTCACCCCTGAAAATCTTTTTTTTAAAAAAACACATTGTTTACTGAACATACAGCTTGGCTACTCCAGGAATTTGCAGAAGGAGGCCTCAGGATGCAGATACTGAAGTAAGAAGTTCCTTCTTGCAAAACTGAATTTTTGGCATAGCTTTGAGTGCAGCTACAGCTAAATTAGATGTTTTGAAGGTTTCTAATACAGGCTGCTACTTATTGTTCATCATCTTAATCAGCTGGAGACGACATTCTTCTTGACTTTCCTTGACCCTTCACTGCTATATAAACAACTTGGGGAAAACCCTATTTTTTTTATAGAGCTGGGTTCTGCATCTTGCAGCTTCTCTGAGTGGAGAGCCTGCACCTTTGTTCACCTTCTGAGGGCGCAAACCTATACTGCGCTGGAATGGCAAGGCCGGCCGGCCATATCCTAGTCCAGTATAGGTGAGGCTGGAGCCTCCCTTTGGCAAGGGAGCGTGCACTCCCTCACTGTAGGAGAGGCTCCAGCCTCCCCTATGTGCTCCTCGGATCTGCACCCACTAAATTGGGGCTGCCCGGCCTCGTGAATGGGCTTAGGAAGTGGCTGTATGGCCACCTCCCAAGCTCACCCACATCCTGCCCAAATCCCACCCCACCTCCCTCCCTCCCTCCCTCCAATTCCCATGCCGCCTCAGCAGGGAGCCTCCCTCGCGCCGACCAGCTTCGGTTAGCGCAAGAGAGGCTCAGCACGGGCGCAGAAGGGCCAGCACTGCCTGCAGCACTGGTCCTGTTGCTCGAGCACTGATGTGGGGGTGCAGATTGGTGCCCCTGCATCAGTGCTAAGCACGCAGCATCAGTGCAACCCCATTGTGCCAACGTTGCTCCGTCTATAGGATTGCACTGCCTATGTCTGTACACTGAATTTCTCATCAGCACAATGTTACAGGAGAAGTTCACACACACACACACCCGCCAGCTCTAGAATAACCTTTAAAAAGTTTGAGGAAAGTAGATATTTTCCTCATTGATCTGGCTTCTCCAGCAGCTAGCTGTTCTGCTCCCACAGTACAGAGGCAACAAATAACATCTCATAATGCTTTAGTTGCTGGAAGAATAATTCCTAAGTGAAACAGAGCAGAACTATTAACCCCAGCTCCCACCCCACTATGAGAACACTGTGCTGTGCTGGAAGCAGGTCTTCAGTAACTATTGAATTGTGTCTGAGGTGCTGATTTGGAGGAATAGTATTTGAGTTTTATTCTGTGTTCTTGCATCATTGACAAGACTAATTCTACCACACTCTTTTTCTCTCGTACCACTAATAAAATTAATTACTAGTATTAGTTATTGTTCTTGTGTCACTGAGGCTGCAATCCTATGCACACTTTACTGGGAGTAAGCCTCATTGAGCACACTGGTACTTCAAAGTAGACATGCGTAGGATTGTGCTCTGAGTCATTTTAGCCTTTCTTTGAGGGACTGTAGCTTGAGGAACTCCTCTCTGTGAGGACATACTGTACATTTGCAAAGTGCCATAAATGCATTAGAGTATCAATTCTTTAAAAAAATAATTTCCAGTGCTTATTTGTACCTGAAAGCTTTAACGTTGACTCAGTAAGAAAGGATAGCCCCTGGCCTAAAACAGGTAGCCAAAATTGCAACTTTCATTTCAGATTGAGGGAGATGACAAAATGACAGTGCCAAAAAAAAATCCCAAAATTACAAAATTCTGCTCTTGTTTCTTACATGATGACATGGGTGGGGAGTCAAAGCAACTGTACCACTGAAAAGGTCTATCTGTTCACAGTGCAAATTTCAGATATTTTGGTGGGATCATTTTTTTAAAAATCTCATAAAATGATGCTCTAGCATATCATTCGGAGAAAATGCATAAAATTAGGCGCCTGTTGTGCCAACACTATGTCATAGCGTTGACGTGATGTTATTAGCGCTGATGTGGTGGCGCCAAGTGGCACCCCCGCATTGGCACTGAGGCACCACACCTTCCTTGCGCCAGCCAAAGCTGGCTGGCACAGGGGAGGGACCATGTTGGGGTAACAGAGGGAGTGGGCGGGGAGGGTGGGCTGTGGGCAGTCCGGCAGGGGGTCAGAATAAGGCCTAATCCTAAACCCGTAAAGGAAGCTGTGCAGCCCCAATTCAGGCTGTGCTGTCGCCTCATATCTGCGCCTGCTGTTTAGTAGGTGCAGATCCGAGAAGCACACAGGGGAGGTTGGCGCCTCCCCCACAGTGAGGGCATGAATGTGCCCTAGCGCTGGGGAGGCACTAGCCTCACCTATACTGCTCTGGATATGGCACAGGCCCATTGGCCTCCCCATTCCAGCGCAATATAGGATTGCGTTTTAAGATAATTTTATGGCTGATGATGACTAACAATATGATTTAGAATGTGCGGGTGGTTTGCTGGCACTTCTGTTCCTTCTTTATTTATGCAAAGCAAAGGTTGAAACACTAATACTTTAAATATTGCATCTGAAAAAAGTTTCTGGGCTACCATCTCTCCTCCTTCCATTTATATCTAAAGATGGTCTAGTCTGCCTTTTGCACATAGCAACACAGGCTAAGCTAATGGGCAAGCATCCATCATGTCTTTTGCCTTAAGCAGTGGTTTTCAACCTTCAGGCTATGCTGCACAAAATGAAACATTTCTAGGGTACTGAAAACCCTGCCAGCAGTATGCAAAGTATTTATGCAAGTCTCCAGTGAATATTAATAGTCTTGCTGCAAAGAGGGGTTTTTGTTGCTGTTGTTTAACTATACACAGAAAACCAATTTGAATTTTTGCCAAAAACAATTAGGTATATAGCATTGGAATCTGCTCAAGGATTGTCAGTATCCTTCTGTTTTAAACATCAAGAGCCCACAGGGGCAATTCAAGGTCTGTGTAATTGCCTGAGCCTACGTGCCACTCTGCTGAAGAAGCAGGTCATAGGAGTATCTTGCTCTGCTCTGCTGACTGTCAGTTTTAGTGTTGCTGTTGCCGTGGATTCAGCTTCTCCTAAGAAGAGCTAGAGTGGTCACTGAAAACTAAAACCATCAGAGTTTTGGAGGGGCTGGCCTGGGTAAGTTCAGGGAACCTGATTATGTTAAAAGAACCTGATAATGTTAGCAAGATTCTTGGTGGCGGTGGATGCCAGGAGTTTGGCTTCTAACACGAGTCTCCTCACAGGATCTCTGAGAAAACATTTATCAGGGGGCACCAAGTTTCTTTTGGGCCCCTTCCCAGAGGGGGAGGAGAAGGTTGAAATGGAGTGAGGGTGGTGACAGGGATGGGCAGGATGGGGTCAGGGAGGAGGCAAAATGGGGCAGGGGATGGTGGTGATTGGGGTGGAGTAGGCGGATCAGGTCAGAATGAGGCGGGGTCAGTGCCCATTGGCACTGACTCCCATTGGCATAGGGCTCCCTCCTTTGGTACCCAGGCCCCCTTTTTTGATCTGGAGCCCAGGTATGATGTACAGGCGTGCCCCAGTATCTACTGATTAGGTATCCACAGTTTCAGTTATCCACAGATACCATGGATACTGGGACGCCTATTAAAAAGATAGGGGAAGATTAAACAAATCTCTTTTTTTTACCTTGTCGCAGCAAAACCATTGATGTTCCCCTATCTTTAAAAAAGGTGTCCCCATTTTCCACAGTTTCAGATATCCACTGTGGGGTCCAGAATGGAACCCCAGAGGCTACAGGGGCATGCCTGTACTCCCATCACTCCCTCTCACGAGCACTTCTTCCACCTGACAGTATTCTGATGAGTCTCCATCTCTTCTAGAAAGCTGGATTTGTGTGCACAGATAACCAAAAGCGATAAAAGGAGAATGAGACTGGATGGGTCTTCAGAGCTGACAGGTAATTTGGAGTGCTTTGAGACATGGGTAACATATGCATATGGGGGGATATCTATCACATGTGCAGAGACCAAGTGCAGGGGCCAATGGCACAACTCAGTGGACTGGCATGGCACAAGCAGGGTGGCAACAACCTTTGCACCTTTTATTGTGGATAGCTTTTATTGTGGAGATAAGATCATAATAAGATCACAATAAAAAAGAAAATGCAATGCATGATACACAACAATGACACAACTAGGTCCTAAATGTCAGGTGATGTCTAGATAGAAGGAAAAAGGGAAATCCTTACAAGGAGAAGGGGGTATGTAATGGCACAAATGAAGAAAGAAGTGGTGCTCCTGGAGGGTGGGGCAGAGTGCTACATTTTTGAGGTGCCTGAACGCCTGTGTAAAGTGGCCCCTCTGCCTCGCCTTCAGAGCCATTCAGGGTGATGAGAACAAAGTGGAGGTCTCTGGAGTGGAAAGGCTCCGGAGGCGAGGGAGAGGGGCCACTTTATACAGGCAACAGGCACCTGAGAAACTTAGTGCTTTGTCTCTCCTCTGGGAACACCTCTGGAAGAAAGGACTGAGACCAGAGCAGGGAAATCAGAAGAGTTACCCAAGGAATATGGGCTGAAGAACTGGGAGATGTGCAACAGTGGTAGTGGGGAAGAGAAAGAACAAAAAGAAGGGGCAAGTACATGGTCCTGGTACAGCATAAGACAGGAGGCTGTATCATTGTTTTCTAAAGCCTGAAACAGAACTCTAACTAGAGGTGTTTGAAAACAGTGCTGTTTACCTTACTCATAAGTAAGCCCATTGTGCTCAGTAAGACATAGGCTGTGATCCTATCTTAACGGAAACAAACATTAGTGATGTTTGCTAATGCGATTACCAAGGAATGAGCCTGTGAAAGCACTTCGTTCTTTCTAGCAGTGGAAGGACCGGCCCCTCAAACTGAACAACCCTCTTAACTGGCACTACAGGCACTCAGTGAATGTCCTCTGCCAATCCAGTTGTGTGCATTGTGTGCAACTGCAGTGCAAGTGAAGGCTGGATGCTTGAAGGAGCAAAGCTCTATGCCTCCCCTTGAAATTGTCCTCTACTCCCACATACTCATCACGGTCCCACCAAAGGGAGAAAGAAAGAAACGCAAAACATATTGGCTGTTTGATTGCACACAAGACTCAGGAGGTAGAGGGGGTTATGTAGGTCAGGGTTGTCAAAGGCCAAGGTCACCTACCTGAATCTGCTGAGGGGACCTTGTAGAATTGCAGAGGTCTTGGGGCTAGGGTGCAAACACACATCAATCTAAGGAGAAAGGCAGAAGAGGGCTTGGGAAATAAACCCAGGAAACTGGGGGGGGGGTAGCCATAGCTGTTTCCAACAGTGGCATACCTATGGGGGGGTAGTGTGGTAGTTTTACAGGTGCTGCAATGCACTGTGTAAACACCCTCTCCATTGGAACCAATTTGGGCAGCAAAGGTAATGCTGCAAAGGTAATGCAGAAGCAGCTAATATGATGTGTTGCAATACTTCCAGAACTGCCCCCCTGCATCTGCCCTCCTGGGTTTCAGTAAGAAAAGCAGGGTAGGGGAGCCAAATTGCTTTCTCAGGTGGCAGGGGTCACTGAGAGGAAGCTCAGGGGGTGCTGAAGCTGCACTCTATGGTTGCACTCAAAGCAACATAACCTAACTTGCTTTGACCTCTCAAAGAGGACGAGGTGATTTTCCTCCCTCTCGGTAGGAAGAGCAGCAGCCCCCAGCTTGGTTTCAGATTGTAATACATTATCTGATAATGTATACAATTTCAGTAGTGCTGGGTGAATTTGGAACTGATAGCCCAATCCTAACAAACACGGCGATACAGTTGCATCAGTGGGGGCTCTGCTGTATTGCACTGGGGAGTTTGGTTGTTTGAGGCCTCCTTGGGACATTTGGCAGTGTAAGCCCCAGCAGCCACTATGAATCAACTCAAAGCTACACCAATTCAATTGTTTGCATAAATCCAAGTTTGTTTGGTACCAAAAGAGCTGAGTTTAGGGGAATTAATATATTTTACAGCTGACAGCTCTGTTGGAACATGGGATCGTAGGCTGAATAACAATGCAGGAATCTCTGTTTATACCCGTACCCCACAATAAAGACACGGACAAGGTTCCGTGTACCCTTATGGTATAAGGGCCACTTTATTAGCTATTTAACATAGCAGCAGTGTTCAACTATAATCGTGAGGGCATCATTTGGGGGAAACAGAGCTGCCCGTCTACCTCCCCCATGCCTATGGGTGAACCATTTGACTCCAGGCACTGCAGGTCACTGACCTGCGACCCCCTTCATAGTCACCCTGAAAAGTTGGAGTGGCTGGGTCGCCAAGCCACCTGGGAAACCCTAGGCAGACATGGAACATCCCGACAGGGGGTGGCCAGCCCACTACACCCAGCCAGTTAAGCCAGCATGCACAGTCCAAACCTCCCCTGCCTTGCCACCCCACGATGGACACCAACATCTAGTTTATACCCAAGCCCGCATGATGCCTGCCACCCAGAGGGGTCAGCCTCGAGCTTGATTCCTTTCACCCCAAGCAGAAAGAACCCTCTGCAGACCCTGCTGCCAGTCACCCAACAGAATATTAGTCCCAATTACGGATAGGTGCACCCCATCTGACCTAAACACCAATGGCTGGTCATGCACAATATTGGGATGGAACATGTACAGAACCTGCCTACAAGCCTCACTGCCCGCCCCATGGAGGCATTCAGCTTTTTCCTAGTTTCCTCTATCTTCTTGGGGTCATAATTCCCAAAACATTGGGAGGAACTGTCCCCATGGCATGCCTCTTCTAGCTGCCCAGTGAACCCGGGCGTATGCACCTGGCCCAAACTGGGTGCCAAACTGCTGGCAGCCCTCTTCTTATCCCAAAAGGCCACAGAATGCCAGCAGATAAGGACATGCAACAGTGAGGCATATGGAGCTGTGGACAGAAAACTAGCATGAGGGAACAACAAATGTAAACAACATAACTCGGCCTACAGGCCACCAACTCGATTTGCAGCATATCTGTGCAACTGAGCAGCGTATCTGCTAAAACTTCTGGGCCATATGCCCAAACATAGAACACCCCCATAAGGGGAAATGCCCGCCAATCCTCACTCCACAATAACAAGCGGGAGCTGAAGATGCCTATTTACATGCAGGACACTTACTTCTCATCTGGCTTTCTCACGTAATATTTGAACACTCCAGAACACCACCTCCCTTTCCTTGAATTTCTCTCGCAGGGAGTCCCAGGCCCAGCACTGCAGAGGCAGCCCCAACTCGGAATGAGTGCAAGCCATACTCATCCTTGTTCAGCCCAAGCGGTAAAACAGAGCCCTGAACTGAAACAACATTAAAGGGGCCCCATCCTCTTGGGTAAACAATGGCCACGTGATAGACGGCCTATTTGCTAAGTATGCCCGCAGATTGTGCACTGGGCAAATGGCCATGTCCAGTGCCTGGCCCAACTGGACTCTGCACCTGCCCACCCCCCATCAGTCTTGGAAAACCTAGCTGTGATTACCAGCATCCCCCCTGAAAAAAGTATGTCCCTCAACTGGAGGGCTCTACTTGCAGAAGCGCAAAGCACTTCCCTCGGGCGAAATGCCCCAAATAACATTATGCAACTAACTGCCCTTAAACAGCAAAGCTTCATAAGGAGAAGCACAAAGGTCCTGGAAACAATTGGCTAGCCTACCTAGCATCCCCGGCATGATGGGCTTGTGCTTATTTGCCACTCTTAAATCCCTCAACCATTTTCCTGACCCTAAAATCCCCAGTGGCATCTGCAAACCCCGATGCCTTGGCAGCAAAAGCCAAGGCCTCCAAGTACACTGATAGCAACCTAGTCGCCATCCCAATGCTCTGCAGATAAAGTAGGAAGCACATAAGATGCTCTGGAGGAATGGGCCAAGTCTGCAGAAGAAAGAGCCTAGCCCGAAAGGATTCAAACTCCCTCACCTAACTTTGATGACTTATTCTTGTGGTGGGAGCAAGGGCCGACCAGATTACATCCTGGGTCCTGCAGAACTCCAAATCCAATGGGGCATCAGATCTGGGTCCCAGCGCACCCTTGGAGTCAGCTGATGGAATCACTCCACCTGGAAATGAGATAATGCATCTGCAATGCCATTTTGGAGACCAGGAATGTGTTTGGCTATAAATAGTGCATTGATCTTAAGGCACTGCAGGAGACATGACCTGTGGCGACCTCGATGTTTGTTGGTTGACAACAAAGACTACCACTTGATTGTCACACCAAAACCTCACTGTTGCATTGGAAAATTCCTCTGCCCATAAATGCACTGCCACCACCAATGGAAAAAGTTCCAAAAAGGTCATGTCTCCTGTGAAGCCAGGCCTCACCCAGGCCTTCACCCAGGCCTCCGGCCACAGTGCTGAGCACCACCTGTTTCTAAAGAACAGACCAAAGCTGAGGCCACCTGCAGCTCCACCTCTAGCAGTCAGTCCTCCCTCCAGAATGATATCCCACCAAAAGCTTCCAGGAATTGCTGCCACATTTCCAAGTCTTCCTTCATTTCCTGCAGGTGTCACCCGCAGGTGGTGATGCGGCCTATGAACTGGCAACAAACGGAAGACAGACTCATTGTCTGCCTTCGCCATCATGGCCCCCTTTCCACAATCCCTCACTACCCTTACTGCCTGGTCTAATGAGACATATTTCACTGAACAAAACTGGGCAGGGATCTGGTCATTTACTGACTCCCCTTTTGGGTAGGACAGGTGATGTATCAATCTAAATTCACCTGGTACCTTCTTTGGAACCACCCCCAAAGGCGAGATCTGTAAATTCAGGATAGGCGATGACTTGTATGGGCCTACTACTCTCCAAGCCCCTACTTCCTTTGCCATTTTCTGCTGCACTACCTCCTCCCTGCTGGCAACTGAAGGAAGGTTCTTTGCCCAGGTGGGGGCCAGGGGAGGAGGCACCAGAATTCTGAAACCTTTACTAAAACCCTCAAACAACAACTCTGCTGCCTCCCAGTCAGGATAACTAACATTTTTTTCTAACTGCGGCAACTTAATCGGCATGGGACCTCTTCTCAGAATGGGGGGGGGGCTGCTGCTGAATCCTCTTTCCTTTATGTCCTTGGGGCTTCTGTCCCTTTCTAAACCATGCCAACTTCGGGCACCTATTAACCGAGTGCTTCCCTCCACACAGCTGCATGTGTGATTGAAATTGCACTCCAGTTTATTAATCTGCCTGTTGAATTATACTCATAACAGGAGTATACTCATAACAGTGGGGGTTGAACCCACTGCCCCCCCCGGTGCTGTTAGGGTGCTCTGGTGAATTATGGGTAATCAAATGCCCACTATCTGACCTATTGCCTTGAGCAGCTTTTGCTGGCACAACGATCTGCATCCTCAGCTTCCATTGCGGGAAGGGCGGGGTTATGGGAGGCTCGTAAGTGGAAGTGTTTGTCATAAGCTGGCCAGGCTGACCCCAAATACTCCCTGAACGCCCTTTACACAATGTCCAAATATTTCAAAAGTGGATCCACCTCTGCGTTTATATAACAATTGCCATGTAAATAATGTAGCCCATTAGCCAATCGTTATAATTCTTATCTATTTTTCTCCTATGCACGACCTGTGGGTCAGGAGTGGGGTCCCCAATTTTTGCTACTGACTCCGGCTCTTTATGGAGAAGGCTAAACAGGTCCACAAATTCCCCATGCCAGATTTTCTCTTTTACTTCCAGCGCCAGGTGTCTGCCCAATGGCAGAGCTACATCCCCGTGAGACATGCGAGGTTGCTCTGACAAGCTCTCTAAATTGTACTGTGGGGGATGGCTCCATATAAAGGCATTTGGCCATATGGTGCCCACCCATAGGGTGTCCCTGATACTGGAGATATTCCTGTGAAAGGAAGCGCAGATGCTACTGCTGGTCCTTCTTTAGTTGCAACTTGAGCCTGAGTGGTAGCTTGCTGCCGTGCCCCTTGCCACTGGGGAGGAGGTGGATAAGTTTGTGCAGTGGGATAAGAGTCCCACCCTTGCCAGTATTGTTGTGGCTATGACAACATGGCCAATGGTGCACCCTCACGCTCATCCCACACCCCTGCCCAGGCTGTACACTCCTGGAGGAGCCTCACCTGTGGGCGGCACCGGAACATCACCTGAAGCACCTGCAGCCACTTGCACCTCCCTGCCTTCAGCTGTGTCCCGTACAACAGCTTTCATGGCAGCAACTGCATTAGCTCTTTCAGCATCAGTGTTTCCTTCCAAAACCATTAGCCTGGAAGATAAGTTCTGTTTAAGTTTCTCACCTCTGCCTTTTCTTGTAGACTTCCTAGTCAGGGCTGCTTCCCCTGAAGTACTACCCCCAGACCCCAGACCCGCTTCAAAGGTGATGCACTACCTGTGCGTCACCCGCCTTCCTTAAGAAGAGACTGAGAGAAATACTTCCAATTAAAATGGTGGCTTTATTAAGAGAAAAATACAAATAGATAACAGAATTAATAAGCTAGTGTGAATTAATAAGCTTGATCAGAGTGTACCTATGGTTGTGGGTACAGTGTAGGGTACCCACACTGGTATTTGGTGCATCCAATAAAATCAGGGAAAAGCATATGTAGGGAAGGATCTGTTGACTTCCCAGTTCAGTAAAATGAGTACCAAGGGTAATGTAAGATAACTGGGGATGGCAATGGCAAACTACCCTGTACAACTGCCTAGTAAAAGTCACACCCTCGTGAATCAGTAATGTCTTGGTGCTTTGCACAGGGGGTTATTTTAATGTAGGGGTCCTCAAACTATGGCCCATGGGCCGGATGCAGTCCCCCCAGGTCATTTACCTGGCCTGCCAGTCATTCACAGCCACTGACATGCTGATTGGGTTAAATGAAGCCATGACTCTGGCCTTTATCCCTTTATTGCCCAATAGGAAAGTGTGTGGTTTGTGATAGACAATGCCATAAAGCCAGTAGAAAACATTTATGCTTTTGCTGTTGACCAATAGAAAAGGTGATTAATGAGGAAAGGTGTGATCTCTGGAGGGTTTTTTGGCAGGATTGGGGAGGAGGGGGACAGAGGAGGGCTCCAGGAAGCTTCTATGTCCGCCATCATGAAGAGTTGGTGATGGGGCCGAGTAGCAGCTTTCCCACCTGAGCGGTTGGTGGGGGGCATTAGGGGAGAGACACACTTGCAGAGGTAGGGGCTAACTTGGGTTGTTCCACTCTTCTCTCAGCAGCTTGGGTCGAGTTGCACTCTTCTTCCAATATTTTGGGGAGGGCGAATGAGAGGACTCATTCCTCTGAGAAGGAGTTGGGTGAGGGACTGTGGGGAAGGAATTGCTCTGGCAGCAGGGAGGTAGTTCCTTCTCTCTCTCCCTTTTCTCCCCGCTTCTTTAGACCTTGTTCCTGGGACCAGGTTCAAGGCCAAGGGCAGAGAGGTCTTGGCGTCTTTGCTTTCCCCTCTGCTAATCTCCACTAATTGTTTTGCATCCTGAGCTGTGCATGCGCTGTGGGCCCCCTCCCCACTCCATTCTCTGTCGCAGTGACCCTCTTCTCCTACAGCTAATCTGCGGCAGCAGGGGGCACGGCAGGAGCAAAGGCACCCAGTGGGATTTGTTTCCTGGCCGCGGTGTCTGAGTTCTGAACTCCTCTCAGCCAAAGTTGTGAGAGCAACACAGGCAGATGCTTGTTCTCTGTGCTGTTGTTGTGTTTTCTGTTTTGGACTGTTCTAGGCCAGGTGGAAGCGCAGGAGGTCTACAATACATTGTTTACATCTTCTGCCCTGATTTCAAGTTAAAAGCTACGTTTTATTAAAAAGTAGCAGCAGCACTTTTTCTCCATTTCTGATCTGCAGAAATGATCCTTTTTCTCAATTTCTGATCCATGCAATAAAAGCACCCTCCTCCAAGCCCGGGGGGGGGGGGGGGGAGAGAGATCGCCAACTGCAATCTGAATGTGTGTGTGTGGGCGAGAGAGCTTCAATCCAATCTGAATGTATGTGTATTTGTGTGTGTGGGGAGAGAGATTGCCAACTGCAATCTGAATGTGTGTGTGTGTGGGGGGGGGAAGGGAGAGATCCAATCCAATCTGTGTGTGTGTGTGTGTGTGTGTATGTGGAGGTGGAGACTGCCAACTGCAATCTGAATGTGTGGGGGGGAAGAGAGAGATCCAATCCAATCTGTGTGGGTGTGTTTGTGGGGGGAGAGAGATCGCCAACTGCAATCTGAATGTGTGTGTGTGGGGGGGAGCAATCTAATCCAATCTGAATGTGTGTATGTGTATTTGTGTGTGTATGTGTGGGAGAGATTGCCAACTGCAATCTGAAGGGTGGGAGAGAGAGATCCAATCCAATCTGAATGTGTTTGTGTGTGTGTGTGGGGGGGGGAGATCAACTGCAATCTGAATCCAGCTCAAGAGAAAGCGAGAGATCTGAATCCAATTCAAGCACCCAAACCTGCTATCAAAAAAGGTAAACTAGTTCTTATGGTCTTCCAGCCCCCTCCCAGGTCAACTCAACCACTGCTGAGATATGTGTATCTCCATATCCTCCATACAAATACGCATAAGATATGTGCAGTATGCATAGGAATTTGTTCATTTTTTTTCAAACTATAGTCTGCCCCCCCCAACAGTCTGAGGGCCAGTGAACTGGCCCCCTGTTTAAAAAGTTTGAGGACCCCTGTTTTAATGCCTCTTAAGATGTCATGTGAATGAAGTTTATACACCAGTCCTATCACCCCTTCTTTCCCCCAAACTTAGCTGGCAACAACAACAGAGCAATAGTATGGTGAAGGAGAAGCCTTGCTCCTGGCTTTGGTGTGGCATGTTCAATGCTGCCATTGCAGGATTTCAGACACTAGATTGCCTGGAAACATAGTTCTTCAGGGTACCTAAGTCCATAGTAAGATATCAGGAAGCCTGGAAACTACAGGTCTCAGAGCAACTCATGTCTGGCCATGCATTCAAGGTTACATAATGGGAATATAGAAGAATGGGTTACAAACATGTGCCAAAAAAATAACTTTGAAGGTGAATTGTGCTTGATGGGTAACATAGCAGAGTATGATGTGCTCAACAGATTTGTATTCTGGATCAGTTTACATTTTGTCAACATTACAATATTTGAATCTATGGTCTTATGTGTGTTGTACTTGAATTCTTTCCAGTGTTTGAGCGGCCTTCTTTCAGATGCTGAAAATGCTATGCAAATGGAAATGTAGCTTGGATTATCCCAACCTAGTGTCCTTGGAATTTGATATAGACTCAAGTTGGTGTTGCTCCTTCAGTTTTTCAGCTACTGTGCTGAAGCTGCAGTTCATAAGAGCTGGTTTACATATCCCAACTGCATAAGCAAGACAGATATAATTATGGAGATGATCATAGAATCATAAAGGCGGAAGAGACCTACAAAGTCATCTAGTCCAATCTCCCCCTCCCCAAAAAGCAGAAAGTCCTCCTAGAGCATCTCCAGCAGGTGTCTGTCAAGACTTTGCTTGAAGATCTCCAATGATCTCTCCTCCCTCAGCAATCTTTTCCACTGTTGAACTGCCCTTACCGTCAAGGTGATGATGATGATGGTGGTGGTGGTGATTATATCACAGCATATGAGAAGGAACTGAGGTTGAAAGCTACCCAGGCCTGCAAAAACAGGGGATGATCAAAATGCCCAGTAAGCTGCAATGTATGGCTGATGGGCTATATTTACAGCATAATACCTTTAGGTTTTAATGCTGGTGGAACACAGTTGTTACAAAAAATCTCCAACAGAAAGAGGAGTTATATGCTGCCAGAGTGCTGGCTAGAGCTTTCCCCTCCACTCCAGAGAATTGTTATGGACCCCCAACCCAAATAAGATGGTGAGGGAAGCAGGACAGGGTGGTAGGGGGTGGGCAGGATGGGGTGGCAATGGGATCAATAAGATCTGGGAAGAAGGTGGATTTGGCAATGCCAACTCCAAACCGCTACCTGGACCTAATTCCATAACTCATATCCATGTGGACATATGCCCAGTGATTTCACTAGTGCAGGGCCAAGTAGACCCCTCTTCACCATGGAGGCTTACCCACAGGTGAGAGAGCTAGTGTGACCTACCCAGAGGAGACCTCTGCAACTGCCCCCCTTGCAGGATGTAGCGCAAGCCGTTTCAGCAGGGCTGCATAGGATTGGAGTGTTAATATGGTAGGTCTCAAGTTCAACAAGCTTAACTTCACTGAGATCAGATTTGAATCGGAGACATTCTGGTTCAAAGATCTGTCTTTTATTCACAGTCATATAACCAGCTCTCCTAGCATAATTCATTCACTCCAAAATAATACATTTCATTTTTTTGGTCTTTTTCTTCTTCTTCTTTCCAGTCTTCAGCATTGCCTTTTGCTTTCACTTTTCTCTCTATTTTTGCTCTGAAATGCAATTTTCTGTTCCTATCCATCCATGTCCATTGGATGTTCTCCCCTCAGGGTTCTTTTCTTTTTGCTTCTCGTTTTAACAACATTTTGTCAAATAAACCATTAAAAATAGCAGTAGAAGTTTTACTTCCATAGTTCAGAAATAAGTGACAGAAATGTGGGATTGTAGCCGAATGACAAAAGCTGCAATCCTATCCACACTTTCCTGGGAGTAAGCCTCATTGACTAAAATGGAACTTACTTCTGAGTAGTCATGCATAGGATTGGTCTCTCAGGGCCCAATCCTATCCAACTTTCCAGTGCTGATGCAGCCAAAACGCAGCCCCAAAGTAAGGGAACAAATGTTCTCTTACCTTGAAGAGGCCTCTATTACTTCCACCCCCACACGATGCAGCACATGCCCCATTGGCATCTATCCAACCCAGAAGTTGGATAGGATTCAGCCCTAAGTCCCTCTGAAATGAATGGGACACAGTAATCATGACTATCCTGTCCTCTTGACTTCAGTAGTGCTGAGTCAAGGTTCATTTTCTTTGAACAGAATCCAGATTGTATTGTTGCAGTGTCTGGGACCCTCTTCAGACTCTTTTCACCTCATATCATTCAAAATTGTTGCCTCAAAGGAACCTCCACATGTATTAGATATTCTTTGTAAGCCATTTTGTGAACTTTGTTGTTGTTGAAGTGAGTGGTAATACATATTCTTACTACTAATAAAAAAATGCTTCAAGCAAGTTTCAGTCAACTCTATTCTGCTGTTCTTATCACTAGCTGCTGACTCCCAACAGAGCATCCAGTTCTGGTGAGAAGATGGCATCACAATGCAACTTAGAGCCCAGTCCTGAGCTCTGTTGCACCAACAGTGCTTACATACCACCGGTGCTGAGTGTCATGAGCATGCCATAAGGCATGTTTGTAGCACCAGTGCCACTTGGTGCTGCCCCTCAGCACCAGAAGGACACCATCATGGAGCAGTTGATGGGGACCACCACTGGTGTTGTGAGCATTTTCAGGGTGGGGAGGTGGGGAATAGAGGGGGTGGAGAGTGGACAAAGGAGGGGAAGGTTGAGAAAGGCCTTTGAGGGGGTGGAGCAGCCTCTGCCTCTGAATCTTAACACACACACCCCGAGTTGGGTGACCAATAGTGGTCCTCTCAGCTCTGTGCCTACTCAAATGTGGGCACAGAGCTGAGAAGAACCATTGGCTCTGTAGCTGCAATACCTGCAGTGGCAAACACTTCCTTACCCTGAGGAAACCCCAGTGGCTGCCTTGGTGCCAACAGGTTACCATTTTGGCACAGCTGTTCCTCTGAACACCCAGGAGTTCAGGATTGGGCTGCCCACTACACTATCTTTGTTACTGCTTTTGATGGGTATTGGGAAAGAGATATTTGCTGGTCCTATAGCATAATCCTATGTGTCCACTTAGAAGTAACTTTCCCAGGAAAATGTATATAGAATAAGCATTGCTGTTAAAGTTCTTTTTATATCTCACAACAATTCCCAGAAATGTTTTCACTGATAATTTCCTATTGGTAAGACGGGTTTGCCTAATGATGATCTAAGACAGTAGTTAAAAAACGTACTGTGGTCATGGCACCTTTCTTTCCTTGTGGCCTCTTTTTTCTGGCTCTCCCAAGTGCCATAATCTTGGATCACTTGAGATCTTGTGCCATCTAAGATGGCAGTGCCCAGGAGACTGAGGAAGAAAAGGATACTGGGGGACACAGAGCTGTATTCAGCTCACAGCATGCCTGGGGCAGGGCAATGTCACCATGTCTCCAGCGTGGCCGCCCGGCCACACCTCCCTGTGCCCAGAATCACTCCATTACCAAAAAGCCTGCATTTCCCCCCCACTGCTCTGCCGAACTGCAGCCAGCGCTCACCTCCCCCCACCGCACCCTCACTAAACCTCTGCGGGGTCATCCCGTGGCATTCCTGTGAGTTCACTGCTTTGCTCTCAGGCACCGTGACTCACAGTTTGGGAATCACTGGCCTAAGTAGAAACACTACTGTCAAAAAGTGAGCCTTGAAATATGAGAATTGGCAGCCCAGTTCCAATCTGCCCTTGTTCCTGGAGGAACAGTGGTGCCACAATGGCCGCCTTTGTATCCTACTGGGCCAGGGCAACTGCCAGAGTCTTCTCAGAGCAAGAGAGCATTTTCTCCCTTAACCCAGGTAGAATGCAGCCAATGGTAATGGGTCTCCTATTTAGTAGGAATGGGCCATCCACTATTTAGTGGGTGCAAAACTGAGGAGGCCTGTATTGGCCTTTCTGGTTAAAACCAGGGTATAGGATTTGGCGGACTGCTCTCCCACTGCCCAGTTCTGTTCCAGCCCCACCCTCCCTGACCCCGAAAAACCACACTGCTAATAATAATAATAATAATAATAATAATAATAATAATAATAATAATAACAATAATAATAATAATAATACATTTATTTATATACCGCCTTTCTTAATATCACTAGATTTCTCTAATGATTGAACTCAAAGCGGTTTACATAGGCAGACTTTCTCACAAACCCGAAGGTTCTTACAATTTACAGAATGTTCTATCTTCCAAGAACAACACTCCTACAGATCTTTCTTTCTGGATTTAGCCTTCTTTCTTTAGCCACCCGTCTGTCGTCTGCTGGCTGATGAGGCTTCCCTGCTGCCACCAGAGATGCAGCTGATTTCAGCACACTCCTCCTCCCACGAGGCAGCTGAAACTCAGCTTGTAATCAGCCGCAGTTTCCAAGGTCTGCTGCTCGCAGAGACTTCCGGCAGTCCCGAGCTCACGACCTTGAGATCTTCAGGTGTTATCTTCGGGCAAACGGAGGCATTAACCCTCTCGGCTAAATCTTCTGCCCTAAAACATACCACCCGGTGATTCCATGGAGAGTCTTCCAGGTACTGAGGCCCTGTGCCGGTGCCAGGGCTGTGGCTTCACTGCCAGCGCAATATTACCTTACGGCACTTTTGCAATGGCTGCTGCTGGGGTACTGCGGCAGTCACTGGCAGTACCCTAGCATAGGATTAGGACCAAACATTCCCTTACCCTGAGGAAGCGTCCATGAATGCCCCCTCAGTAAGCAGTGCATGCCCCCTCAGCATTGCTGCATCAATCTGAAGGGCTGAATAGGATTGGGCCATTAGTGTCATTAACATATATTGAACTTTATGTAGAGTGAAAGACAAGTCTTATCCCCAAGAACCTTACTATCTAAATATATTCTACCAAGAGGCTTACAATCTAAATACAGTCTACCCTTAAAACATTGAAGGACTTCAGAAACCTTGCTGTAGACTGAAAAGTGAAATTATTGCAACTGTATATAAAATGGATGTAAGCCATATCGTTCGGCATATTTCAGGTCTGTGAAACGAAAAATAAAAGAACAGGAGAAATGCGTATAAAGCATTTACAATGATATTACTGTCCCTCCACCCAATTCTCAAATCTGTATTTTCAGGATAAGTATACCTTACAGAGCAATCCTATGCATGTCTACTCAAAAGTTAGTTGCATTACATTTAGTGAGACTTGTGTTGAGGTCAAAAATAATAGAAATTCAACCCAAAGGTCTACAAATTGTTGTGGCAGAAATTGGTTTTCAGGTTTAAATTTTAAAGCCATGTTTTAAACATCAAATTGCCCATCTTTTTTAAAAAAAAATAAGTGTATTAACGGCATGCATTTGCTTCAAAAGAAGAATATAATCTAATTTCTGGGAGAAAAGTAACAAATATAGGACAAGCCAGGTTGATTTAAGCTTCCTTGTGTTAAACAACAAAGAATGCCCCCGTAAGGAAGTTTGGAAAATTTATGCGAGTATATGAAACCTATCTAATATTCATTTTTAATGAGATTGATGCTTCCAAGCACCCTGTGTTTAGTGTACAAAGGGAATATTTCATAGCTTTTCTCCTTCTGATTATCTTTGCGATTGTACTTCAAAATGTGGAGGGATTAGTTTTGCTATGTTTAAATGTTATCAATTTTCTGTTTATGACACGACTGCTGCAGATAGGATTGCTATTGCTACAAAACAGCCTGTAAACTCTGCTGCAGAATAAATCAGTCCTCTGATTTCAACAAATACCTGATCGCATGAAGACAGAACCATGCTAATTCATCCTGCTGGCTTAGTGAAATTGAGGCAAACATACTTTTGCGCTAGAGATACTGTGGGCTATGGTTCCATTTGGAACCATATAAGCAAGGTTTCTTTGCTGACTACAAGGAAGGATTACATTGGAAGAAGATGCAGGGGCCTTCTTAGTGGTGGTTAAGTAATGGGCAGCCCAATCCTAAACTGCACTGGAGCAGGCAGGCCCTCCTGCCCTCCCAGAACTGTCCCTGCGCCAGCCAAGTTTGGCTGGCGCAGAAGCGGCTCGCCCCAAGCTGATGCTACTGCTAGCGTCAGCCTGGGAGCTCTAGCACCTATGCGGGGGTGCTGGTCAGTGCCCCAGCATTGGTGCTAGTGATGTAGTGAGGATGCAATGATGTTACGTTGGTGCTACGTTAGGGCTCGGAATGTGCCCTCAGATTATGTAACTCCATTCCCCAGGAGGTCCAGCTCTCTCACAGCACAATCCTAACCTGCACTGGTACAGCCAGGCTGCATGACCTATTTCCCCTTACCTCATGTAACACCCCAGCCTGCCCTATGGAGCTCCTTGGATCTGTGCCAGTTATTTAGCTGGCACAAATCAGGGCAGTCTGTGTAGGGCTGCCTGGCCCAGGAATAGAGATTGGGATATGGCGTACAGTGCCGCCACCCCCTCTGGGGCCTTATCCTCCCCTCTGTTGTGCTCTCCACCCACACAGAAATGCTCCCGACCCCTGGAATGCACTCCCACCATGCACCCCATGTGCCACCTGGCACAACCTACTTGTGTTGACCGACACAGCTGCAGGATCCCCAGTGACTGAAACCCCAGTCCTCAAGGTGTGTTGCACCTACGCAGGTCAGCTGTGCTAGCTCTCAAGTGTTGCAAACATACCATAAAGCACATTTGTGCTGATGAGAGGTGGCAGCACTGGTAGAAGGATGTGCACCAGCCAGTTGCCTCAGCAGTTTTTGCAGCCCAATTTCGAGGCGGAAGCACCTGTCTGGTATATATTTCTGAACAGATCAGATGGAAGGATAAAAGACTGCAGTGAGGAATGGAAAACAGCCTCACCAATCCAGCGCAATTTAGGATTGCATTCTGACTTGGCCAAAGCATTTCCTTCTCAAAAAGTCTGGTGTAGGCAGCAAAACAAATGAAAAAACAAAACAAAACCTTGCACTACCAGCCGTGGTGTCATCTACAAATAAGGAATGGGAACGCTGGGCGGGACTTCCGCGGGACTTCCGTGTGATTGGCTGCTCGCCCATCCCGTTCCGCGGCTGCCCTGGCCTTGGGGGGTGCCTGCTTGCCGGGGGAGACGGGTGGGGGAGCGCCAGAGCCTGGGCGAGCAGCGGTGGGGTGCGCAAACCGGGGGCAGCCCCCCCGAGGCCAGGGCAGCCGCGGAACGAAACAGGCGGGCTGCCAATCACGCAGAAGTCCCGCCCAAGTCCCACCCAGCATTCCCGTTCCTTGTTTGTAGATGACACCACTGACTATCAGCCAATCAAGCGATGAGCAAAATGTTACTTAAAGGCAACTCCTCGGTCATGAACTGCACTACTGAGTGGAATTTCTCCAAAGGTGAACACACAACTGTTAGGCTCCATCTCCAAGTAATGGTAATCCTGATGAGCCATTAGCAATATCTTGGGGTAGTAATTTTTAACCTTTTTCATATCAAGGCACATTGACAAGGCATCAAAATTGTCAAGGCATATCATCCGTATTTTGACAATTGACAAGGCACACCACGCTGCTCATATCCCCCAATGACCCTGCTAATAAATGACCCTTCCCCAAACTTGTGTGGCAGACCTGGGGACCATTTTAAACATACCAATGTGCTGCATCACACTGCTTGAAAACCATGCCTTAGAAGATACACCATAAAGCAGTTGAAAGATACAAAATAAATTTCAGTGATGGCTTTTGGTTCCAAAAAGTCTCTTTGGCTTAGAAACAGAGATGAGCACTGCCCCCTACAGTTGGTCATGACTAGACCATTCGGTCATGGGGAAACCTTTAGTTTTTTTACCAGCCTCCAGGCAGGGCCTCCTTAGGGGAAGCGGTACTAGCCAACTAACAGCCCTGGGCTACAGAGCATGATGGTCTGGCTCTGAGCTTCCTCGGTCCTAGTCCCAAGAGAGCTCCTCAATACCAACCCCTAGGGGTAGAGGCAGCTGCACGCGACAAAGTCCATAAAGGCCTTGCCCATAGATGATCCCTGCCTATGCCAACCAGGGACTTGTCAGCCAAGCTCACCGACCTGGTAAAGAATCATCTGAGTGGTCCTGACCCACCCCGTGACCCTGCTAACCTCGGAACCGTATGCCAGATTCCCTCACACCCTTCCTACCCAGTCCACACGTCACCTGCCCAAGTGACCAAGACAATTAAAATACAAACCACAAATCAACAAAAGAAAGACCCTTCAATAGGAATAAAAAATTCCTACCTGGCCCTCAACAAAGGACAAGCTAATCCCAGACTGCTAAGAGGGAGGGCAGGTGGGGCTTTAAAAACCAGTTGGACTGACAGCTGAAGACATGCAGCCCTCAGGTGACAGCCCACCCTGCCCCCAACACAACTAGGCAGCCAATGAATGGGCTGCCTCCCTTTTCCCTCCTCTGCCCGTCCTGACCAGAATGTCAGGTAAAGGAGGGCACAGCTGTTATGCAGCTGCACCCACATTGTCTTTATAATATCACTGAAAAGAGCCTTTAAAACTCTACAATGATTCTTATTCTTTGTTGCTTTGTTTGACGTTATCCGTATCATATTTTTTTTACTTTTACAAATCACTCATTTGTAACCCCTGTAACATGTGGGTTCTTAAGGCTTCTCTATTCCTTATCTGTTTTGAAATATATGTGGGTTTGAGCCCCGTGGAGCAATAATTCGTCACCAGCACTACTAGGACACGGTTTGGGATGGAATTCATGATTTATAATGCCAAAAAGGAACAACAATTTCAATACACAATTGTAATGATTAAATCACACTGCAATGAGGAACATGTAAGTGGGTTTTTCTGGATCAGTTTAATGCTCATTAAAATTCACAAGAAGGAAAATTGCAATTGACACTCATTCTTCTTTAATGAAGCTATCCTTTTATTTCATCAGCAAAACTTTAAAAAGCAAATTAAGATAGAAATCTCATTTGGTCCTGATTAAAGTTAAAAATTTATAAACAATTGGGTCAGGATTGAATTTTTTTGCATTGGAGATACTACAGAGTCTCAAAACTACAAAGCAGGGTTCTCTAGGGTATATCTCCTTTTTATATGAACAAAGCTCAATCCTCCACTACCCCAAACACAAAAGGTGATTTAGAAAAGATCTATCAAACATTTGCTGTAAATCACAATCCTATCCCCACCTTTGGTCGATGCAAGCCATTTGCGTCGCCTGAGCGCTGTCGCAAATGTGCTGTACAGCATTTCCCCACCAGTGCTTCTGGCCCAACACCAACAGAGGCATTTGGGTTGATGCTGCAGTGGCAGTGTCAGGAGCGATAAGCCACCCCTCCCGAGTTCAGCTGGTGCAATTCTGGGCAGGGGGAAGGTGGGAGGGAGGGTGGCACAGGGTGGGAGAGGGCATTCCGGTGGGCCTGGGAGGGAGTGGAGAATAGATGCAGCCGTTAGGCCACATCCAACCCCCCAGCTCTGGCCTGTGTGGCCCCGATTTGGGCTGCTGTGTGTGCTTGGACTTGCACCCGCTATACAGCAGGTGCAGATCTGACCACCCCCTTAGGGGTGGCTGGTGCCAACCCTGGGGTAAGGGAACGAATGTACCATTGCCCTGTGGAGGCTCCAGCCTGCTCCCAACCTGCGCTGGATACAGTGCAGGCCTGCCTGTTCCAGCCCAGGTTAGGATCGAGCCCTTAACCTTATTTTCTTTTAAATAATTTTTTTCCTACATACTAAAAAAACCAAACTTGCCTACAATGGCAAAAGTAGCAACAAGGCTAATTCCACTGACATCCCAATTAAATCCAAGGTGCCACTTGAGCCATGACTGGCTCTTGAGTGTTACATGGAGGCCTGTGCTGACTTGCCCAGGCTAGATCCTTATTCTGCACTTGCTGGAGCAGGTAATGAGCTGTGCAGGAGAGGGTGATAAGAGAATTATTATTATTATTTATTTAAATTTATATCCCACCTTTCTGCCCCATGGGCACCCAAGGCGGCTTACAGCATTAAAATACAATAAAATGACAATTTGACAATTAAAAACAATAATTAAGAACAATATTAAAATAATTAAAATTTAAAACAACAAGCGCCGTGGATCCTAAAATATGCAAAGAGAGTATAAAAAACCAGCCAGCCTGTCAACAGTTAAAAGCTTGTTGAAATAAGAAGGTCTTCAGTCCCCGCCGAAATATTGCCAAAGAGGGAGCAGTTCTCAATTCTAAGGGGAGGGTATTCCCAAGGCCACCACCGAGAAGGTCCTATTCCTGGCTGCCATCCCTCTCACCTCTCCTGGTGGCGGCACAGTCAAAAGGGCCTCCCCAGATGACATAAGAGTACAGGCAGGATTATATGGAAGGAGGTGGTCCCTCAAATACCCCGGACCCAAGCCGTAAAGGGCTTTAGAAGTCAAAACAAGCACTTTGAATTGGGCCCGGAAAGAACCAGCAGCCAGTGTAGTCACCAAAGCAACGGAGTCAAACCGATGTGCCCCAGCAACCACCCGAGCAGCCGCGTTCTGTACTAGTTTTAATTTCCAGACCGTCTTCAAAGGCAGCCCCACGTAGAGCGCATTGCAATAATCTAATCTGGATGTCACTAGGGCGTGGGTCACTGTGGTCAGGTCCGCGCAGGTGATGAGAAGGTAATGAGAGGGCATTCTGGGAGTGAGAAAGGGGTTTTCTGGGTGGGATAGGGTGGAATGGAGAGGATTGGGCTGAAGAGGGGTGGGATCAGCTGCAACAACATATGCTGTACCCTAACCCCCACTCCCATTTTGGAACAGGGAGCCATATAGTTATTTTGTTTTTCTCTGTAAAGCAATCTGTGAACTTTTGTTGTTGCTGAAAAGAGGTACATAAATTTCTTAATAACAGTAACAATAATAATGATGTTGGTAAATAAAGATTTCCTATTCCCAATTATCAAAAGAAAAAGCAGTGCAAGCTTCTTAAAATCACTGATTGCTCTCAATCATGAAATTCAGGGTAAGTATTATTCAGTTATAATTTGAAGTGCAGTCTCCAGTTTTAGGTTAAAAGTAATATTTTGTTCGTGCTGAAATATTTCCTGAAAACACTTCTGTTTTCAGAAGAGTCATCTCTCTGCCTGCCCACCACCCATCCTAGAAAGAACCATTGTTTTCCTGGCTGTACCAGGTCTAACTCCCAACTGCTACACCATCTTGGCTCTGTTGACCACAGAATCAATCAAATTTGGTTGTGTGATGTCAGCACTGAAGGCAAGTTAATTAAGAGCAAAAATAACAGTGTAATTGGAAAAAACAAAACAAAAAAACATAGTATGCCAAAATGTATTGAAAACAAATAGGATTTTTGGACATGGCTAATGTTTGCCAAAAAAAAGTATGAGATTACATTCATTTATTTTCTTTGCTTCAAGCCATAATAACAGAAATTAAAATAGATGTAAGAGGTAGATTGTTTACATGGTTCCAGCATATCTGAATAGCAGTCCACCTCATTAATTTTAACAAAATTAGTTCTTCATTTAGCAGCTGCTAGTGTGCATAGTTCAGATTCAGTTTGTTGTTCCTTGATGAGAAAAACTTAATTTTTTTTTTAAAAAATTAACCACTCAATAGGACATTCTAGCTCAAGTATAATAGGTTATTTCTAACAATCTTAAGCAGAGGACAAGAAATACGATAGTGAGTGGAATTTCCCATTGCGATCTTGTTACTTTAATGGAGCTTGGATTCATTGCTCAGTCTTCCATTGACAGCCTTGTAAAACCATAAATAGCCTTATTTGGAATCCAAAAACCAGTCAAGGGCTTCTTAGATGCTCTTAATTTGAATTTCCAGGCCTTCAGTTTTTATGCCTGCAATGCAGTACACACCTTAGGTTAAACCCCATTAAATACATGTTTACTAAACACTAAACAAGTTTACCCATTACTTCTGAGTAAACATCCATGGGTTGGTGAAAACTGTTTCAATTTTTTTTGGGGGGGGGGGGGGGATTTTGGGGTTTTCCAAATGTAGAATTGCAGAAAGCTGTGTTATGTGTTTACCCTTACAACTCTGAAATAAACACTCCAGGCAAAGGCTTGTGAAAAAGTTTTTCTTATATTTTAACTAATAAAATCTGCAGCAGTTGCCACTCTGAAACCAACCCCAACATGCAAGTGATTACTTTGGAGGAAACAACACTAGCTGTCTCCTTCCACTGGGCTACATGGGCATGACAGCCTGGCTTTGAGCTCCCTTGGTCTAAACCCAAGGGAACCCACCAGCCCCAAAGGGGTCGAGGCAGCTGTACATGACAGAGTCCATCAAGGCCATGCCAAATGGTATTCTCTGCCCATGCCAGCCAGGGGACTAACTAGCCAAGCTCACCAACATGGTCAAGCATTGTCTGAGTGGTCTTCCTGAGAGCCGTGGATATGGACTTAAGGCAGCCAAATAATTCAATCACACAAAGGCACCATAAATGATTGGTATCAAATCCAGATACCCCAGGTTCTAGCTCCAGCTCTGTTCTGATCTGTGAGTGTCACCCTATAGTTTGGGAGAGTTGGATAGTTGTATGATAGCAACTGATTTATTGTGGTGTGATCTTTTATCTATATTTATGTTTTAATATGCCATTAAATTATGTTTTTATATGGCCACCACTCCCATCACTTCCTGGCAAATAGAAGGGGAAGAAATGGAACCAGTGACAGACTTTATTTTCCTGGGCTCCAAGATCACCACAGATGGTGACTGCAGCCATGAAATTAAAAGACGTTTACTTCTTGGGAGAAAAGCTATGGCAAACCTAGACAACTTAATAAAAAGCCAAGACATCACCCTGCCAACAAAGGTTCGCCTAGTCAAAGCTATGGTTTTCCCAGTAGCAATGTATGGCTGTGAGAGCTGGACCATAAGAAAGGCAGAGCGCCGAAGAATAGATGCTTTTGAATTATCGTGTTGGAGAAGACTCCTGCGAGTCCCCTGGACTGGAAGGAGATCCAATCGGTCAATCCTCCAGGAAGTCAAACCTGATTGCTCCCTGGAAGGACAAATTCTGAAGCTGAAGCTCAAGTACTTTGGCCACCTCATGAGAAGAGAGGATTCTTTAGAAAAGACCCTCATGCTGGGAAAGATTGAAGGCCAAGGGAGAAGGGGGCGGCAAAGGATGAGATGGTTAGATAGTGTCACCAAAGCAATGAACATGAAATTGGGCGAACTCAGGAAGCTAGTGGAGGACAGGGAGGCCTGGCGTGCTGTGGTCCATGGGGTTGCGAAGAGTCGGACACGACTTAGCGATTGAACAACAACAATGCCATTAAAGGCCTTTGATTTGATTTGATTTCTGGTCCTGACTGAATGAGTGGTCCTGACCACTTGATCTTGCTGACCTTGCCCCCTGATTTTGCTGACCTTGGAACTGTAAGGCAAGTTCCCTCAAACCCTGTCTAACCCAACCTGCATATCACCTGTCACATGGGGTGTGTGTGTTAGCCTAGTGCTTAACCCCCACCACCCCACAAAGTCAAACAGTTCTGCAAGCCTTGCTGCAGTTCCCGCAAAAACAAATCATTCCCAGCAGGAGAGAGGTATACCCCATCTCCTCTAAACAGGGCTGGTGTAAAGGTAAAGGTTTCCCAATGACCGAATGGTCTAGTCGTGACCGACTGTAGGGGGTGGTGCTCATCTCCATTTCTAAGCCTGTAGAGCCGGCGTTTGTCGAAGACAAGCTTCCGTGGTCATGTGGCTGGCATAACTATACGCCGTAGGGCACAGAACACCGTTATCTTCCCACTGAAGTGGTCCCTATTTATCTACTTGCATTTTTAGGTGCTTTCGAACTGCTAGGTTGGCAGGAGCTGGGACAAGTGACGGAAGCTCACTCCGTCACGCAGTCTTGAACTCCCAACCTTCCAGTCGGAAAGCCCAGCAGCAGCAGTTTAACCTGTTTAGGGCTGGTGAGTCATAGGCAATAAGGGGGTGAGAAATAAAATCCCCTTCCATTGCACAGACCACACCCCTCAAGTAAGAATTAATCTTCTTTCTGGCCACATCAATGCGACAAACATTAACCACCTCATGCTGCACCCTATGGGGGAGCATTTCTGACTACAGGATCCCAGGTACCCAAGACCAAATCAGAATGACAGTGACCTGTCAAAGAAAAACAACCATAAGGCAAGCAGCTTTAAACCCCACCAAACATACCAACACCTCCTAGCCTCAAAAAGGGGAACCCAGAATGAATGATGAAAAGGCCTATGATAACTACCCAAACTAGCCCACGATGCCCACCTGCATCAACAGGGAATGCCTAATAACTTCTATCAGTTAAAGAAAAAAAGGACACATACATCCTTATGATAAACGGGTTATGCCACCAGGTCACCATGACTGGCAACCATAAGCCCACAATAGGCTATTCTTTGTGGCTGCATTGACCAGCACCCAACAATTTCACCTTGGGCAGTGCCAAAATGGCTGTACTGGCCAGCAATGATGGATTGTGCAACCTCCTTACAAAGGTGGTGGGCTACTTCAGAGTACCGGGTGCAAGGGAGTGGCAACAGGATGCAAGCATTCTGGTAAGGCCAGAATTATTTCTCCTTAATATTATGTCAAATATTCAAGATAAAGGGAAAAAGCATCTTATTGTACATAAAGTGTGTTTGGACTACTCTTGGAGTCAAGGAGGATGGCGCACGTCTGTGTGTTGGCCTCTCTGACTCCAAGAATGGTTCAAACATACTTTACAGTGTCCCTTGTGCTCGCCAAACTTTGCTGGCTTAGCTTAGGCAGCAGGATTATTGTTTGCCCAGAAATGGAAAAATAAAGTGATTCTAAATGATGAACAACTGATAGAAAAAATATATGAGATAGTAGAAATGGATGTTTTAACTGAGAGACTGAAAGAAGGAAATTTAGAGAAAATGCAAATGTACTGGAAACCGTTTTATTGGTTAGAAGAAAGGAAATAGACTTTATAATGAGGAGATATTAGGTTGTAGAGGTAATAACATGAATAAAATAGTAGAAGAACAAATAAGGTCTGTATGCTAAATGTGAAATTTAGTATTGGTGGGTAGGGACAAATTGCACATAAATAGTATTTAGAATAGATAAGATGTTATGCTGTGAATCAATGTGTACCTAGTGTGTTGACCAATGTATTCCTTACCTATGTATTTCCCCATATACCCTTACCTGTATCTTTATAAAAAGCTGTATAAAAAAAAGGATCCGGGCTTCCAGTCGTCCCCCCCATTGGGGCTGTGGGCCAGGCTGGCCAAGGGGCCAGGATAACGAAGATACCTCTCTTCCCCCCAGCTTTATTGGGTGGGTTGGGGTCCCTATTGGGGCATGTCGACTCCAGGAGCAGCATGGGACAAGTTCCCAGAAAAGCAGGATGAGTGTCCTCGTGTTTTCTATGTGGCATTGTTTTCCTTTTGGGGGTCACCCCACCATGTTGGTAAAGGAAAAAATGTGGTGGGGGGAGTACATCAGCATGTTTAGCTTATTATTAAAAGAGCCCAAACCAGTCGGTAGAGAAGGACCGCAAGACCGGTTGGTCAAATAAGATTGACAAGAACTGGTCTAACTGGTTATGTGGTTCTAGTATGTCAGTCGTTTTGCAAGTACAGCCAAAGAGAGCCATAGCTGTATATGGATATGATTCATGGGGCATCCAGGGACCATCATGGTCTGGTTTGGATGGCCTATGACAAACTCTTAAAATTAGGCCTCTCATGATCCAGATTTAGATTGGTGGGTTCCACAGTGGGAGCTGTGGAGCCAGTCGCTAGCACCGTCAAATATTCTCCCAGAAGGCAGGGTGCCTAGCAGCCACCATATAATTAGTAATTAGTAATTTGGGGAGGCAAGGTAAGGCAGGTGGTGGTTCAGGCAGAGGGAGAGCGAAGTCGCACTGGGTTCAATACTCATGAGTTGAATACAACACCACAGAGAAGTACAATAAACAAGGTTCTACATATACCCCTGCATGTATAGTCTGTGGGAACCGGCAGGCCTGTCCCCAGGTCAGCTCTAATATGCAAGGGGGACAGGTCAGTTTGCAGGAGGAAAGAAAGAGAGCTTCACTCTGCTCCTTCAGAAAAGGGGGCAACCCCAATTCAAATTTAGGCTTTGTCGTTGATTCTTAGTTGTTACTCAAATGTTAGTGTTGCATGTTATTTATTTCAAGTTTGGGTTTAGGATCTCTATGCTGCCTCTTGTATGCACAACACGGACACCATAAAGTATGCTTGGACCACTCTTGGAGTCAGAGAGGCCAGCACACAGACGTGCGCCATCCTCCCTGACTCCAAGAGTGGTTGTTTTCTGTCATTCAGTCTCTCTACTCTTTTCTCCCAGTCTTTTAATCCATTTGGGTCTTTAATTTATATTCCCACTAGCTTTTTGTTACCCGGCGTTGCCCGGGTAACAAAATGATCTTCCAGAGTTTATGAGTTTTGCACCCCTTCTTGCCCCCCATGCTGATGGGGGCTGAACCCAGACTCCAACCATGTCAGGAGCGTCGCCACTCGCCTCGGCGACCCCGGAAACTACGGATCCGATGCCGATTTCGTCCGTTTTCGACCGTTCTCACACGGGGCCCCCACACACTCCCACCCTGGGACGCTGGGGGGGGCTGACCCCCGCAGTGTTTGTCACCAGGCCACAAGGCATGCGCGTGCTGAGTCTGGCTCCAATTGCTCCAGGCATCGCAGTGGGGCACGGCGGGAATCTTGTTTTGCACCCCTTCTCACCCCCTACGCCAAGGTGGGGCCAAACCCAGACTCCAATTGTGTTGGGAGCGTCGCCGCTCATCTCGGTGACCCTGGAAACTACGGACTCAATGACAATTTCGGCCATTTTTGACCGTCTTCATGTGGGGCCCCCTGCACACCCCCATCCCCAGGGGCACTGGGGGGGCCTGAACCCTGTAGTGTTTGTCGTCAGGCCGCAAGGCATACGCATGCCGAGTCTGGCGCCAATCGCTCCAGGTATCGCAGTGGGGCATGGCAGATGTCTCGTTTTGTACCCCTTCCCACCCCCTACATTGGGGGGTGAACCCAAACTCCCACAGCATCGGGAGCGTCGCTGCTCGCCTCAGTGACCCCAGAAACTACAGAACCGAGGACAATTTCGTCCGTTTTCGACTGTTTTCACACGGGGGCCCCAGGTCACCCCCACCCCCAGGGGTGCTAGGGGGGCTTGACCCCTGGAGTGTTTGTCGCCAGGCCTCAAGGCACGCGCATGCCGAGTTTGGTGCGCGTCGTTCCAGGCATTCCAGGAGGGCATGGCGGATGTTTTGTTTTGCACCCCTTCTTGCCCCCCACACCGAGGGGGGGCGAACCCAGACTCCTACAGTGTTGGGAGCATTGCCGCTCGCCCCAGCGACCCCGGAAACTGTGGATTCGACACCGATTTCGGCCGTTTTCGACCATTTTCACGTGGGGACCCCGCATACCCCCACCCCCGGGGGTGCTAAGGGGGTCTGACCCCCACAGTGTTTGTCGCCAGGCCGCAAGGTGTATGCTTGCCAAGTTTCGTGTCGATCAGTCCAGGCGTTCCAGCACAGCATGGCGGATGTTTTGTTTCGCACCCCTTCTGGCCCCCCGTGCCGAGGGGGCCCCAAACCTGGACCCCACCGGCGTCGGGAGTGTCGCCAGTTGTCTCGGTGACCCTGGAAACTATGGACTTGATGCTGATTTCGGCCATTTTCGGCCATCTTCACGTGGGGGCCCCTGTGCACCCCTGCCCCCGGGGGTGCTAGGGTGGCCTGCCCCCTCAGTGTTTGTGGCCAGGCCGCTAGGCTTCCGCATGCCGGGTTTGGTGCCAATCAGGGCATGGCGGACGTTTTGTTTTGCATCCCTTCTTGCCCCCCCCATGTCGAGGGGGGGCTGAACCCGGACTCCCACAGCGTCGGGAACATCGCCGCTCATCTCGGCGACCCTGGAAACTGTGGATTTGATGCCGATTTCACCTGTTTTTGACCGTTTTCACACGGGGACCCCCGCGTACCCCCACCCCCGGGGGCACTAGGGGGACCCGACCCCAGCAGTGTTTGTCGCCAGGCCACAAGGTGTATGCGTGCCGAGTTTCGTTCCGATCGCTCCAGGCATTGCAGAGCCTATGCGAAACATACACACACACACACACACACACACACACACACACACTCTTCTTTATATATATAGAAGATTGGTCTTATCCAGCAAATTATAATCCACTTGCTCTCCAAAAAGAAAAATTAATTCCAAGCCAAATTGTTTTGGTGTGCGTTCCTCCCTCTCAGTCTTTCCCTCCGAATTCCAACTCTTCAAAAACTAAGCAAGTAACTCTTTTTAAGATCCAATCAAAATCTATTTCATTAAAAAACAATCTTCTATTTAGTATCCAGGTGTTCTTTTTTGTAATCCAAATAAACCAAGTGTTAATCCAAATAAAAGATGTGTTTCCCTCCACACTCCTGTTTTTTTCAGTCAATGTTCCTGTGTCTCAGTCACGCCCGCCTCAGTTACGAACCATGTTATTTCTCTTTCATTAAAAACATTTCTCTAAAGTTTGTGTGGTCCAGTTAGCAGAGTGCCAAGTCCATGACAGTATTCCAGCTGTATTTATTCTTTATTGTTGGCCCCTGATCTCTTTATTTTCCTCAAGAGGGATCACTTAAGCCCCCTTCTCCACCTCTTCCTCCCTCCTGGACTTCTTTCAGCCACCTCTGTTCTCTTCCACCGCTTCTGTCTCCTTAATATAATTCATTAATTTAATTCTGCATACAGGTCAATCACTCTTTAGGCTGTAGATCCATTGCACTGGTGTTAGGGCACCGTCTCAACTTCTTAAATTAACTTTGGATGCTGCTTCTCAATGTGGAGGTGCAGGAGTTCAGAGCTGTTCCGATCTGCCATTGATGATCCAGGCCTTCTTCACTTCAGGGCAGTCTCTAGCCCAACAAATGGAGCTGCTGCTCCACTGAGAGAGCTCGAGACATGCCCAAACCCCACGCCCACTCCATGGGCAACCAGGGGGAGTCACTCACACCTGAGTTACCTCTAAATGAAGGCTTGTGTTGCGGATTCCCTCGGAGCCCTGAGGAAAAGCCACCACTGCGCTCCAACTTTTGCCCCGCCCCCTCAGAAGCCTGGAACCTATGATGCAAAGAGTAAGGGCAGGGCCCATAGATCTTCCCAGAGATCAGCTACCCTACAAGGCTCACCCTGTGCATCCTTGTCCAAGATGACAATTCAGTGATCTTCGTCATCTTGAACCCACCGAGTAGCTTTCACCATGGAATTCTTGACTGCTTTCTCACCCAAATAATTCCCAAGCACCACCAACGGGGTGGCAAAGCAGTAGACATCTCACCACCATCACCCTTCCTGGCCTCCCCTATTTGCCTTCTCCCAGTCAAAATCTTCCAGTCTAGTCAGCTCCACCATCCACTTCATCCAAAGAGAGAGTGGGCTCAACCTGCTAAGTTCTACAAGCAAAGCAAGAACTCCTCTCATTATTCTCAAAAAGCACTGCAGTTTTAGTAAGCAAGCTCTGGCCCCTTAAAGTCTCTGCCCACAAACTGGCCACTGCAAATGCAGCCCCAAGCAGCACAAAATGACAATTTGCCCAAGATCCCCGATAAGGGACCTCCCAAGGAACTCCCCTTCAGGCATGCAGCACTCTTCTCCAAACCCCAGCAGCCCCCCAATACCACCTGGCCTGGCGTCTCTCTGTCACCAGGAGGGGGGAGGGTGCAAAATAGCGCAGACCAACATGCAGCCCCTTCAACTGGCCTCCAAGCCACTCAGGCACGTCTTGCCATGACAGGAATGAGCCCAACCATGGCACCATGAAAACAGACTTAGGGTGCAATCCCAAACTGAGTTAGGCCAGCATAAGCTAAGTCATCAAACTTTGGCCAGCACAAGGGCCACCGTAAATTTTGTTTGGCCCACTGTCAGAGTCAGAGAGGCCAGCATACAGACGTGAGCCATCCTCCCTGACTCAGAGAGTAGTCCAAAAATGCTGTATGGTGGCCCTTGTGCCGGCCAAACTTTGCTAGCTTAGTTATGCCGGCTCAGAGCGCAATCCTAACCTGAAGTTAGGCCAGCATAGTTAAACCAGTAAAGTTTGGCTAGCACAAGGACACCATAAAGTATGTTTGGACCTCTCTCAGAGTCAGAGAATCCAGCTCACAAATGCGCGCCATCCTCCCTGACTCTATGAGTGGTCCAAATGTGCTTTTCAGTGGCCGTGGTGCAAGCCAAACTTTGTTGGCCTAACTGTGCCAGCTGAGCTCCAGGTTAGGATTGAGCCCCCAAACTGCTGACCAGCGGCTAAGCACACCTGTAACTTGTAACCTGATGTCGCTGCTGAGTAAACTGAACTTTTGCTTCAACCTGACTCAAAAATTAATTCTTGGGAATTGAACTATTCTAATCAGTAGGAAATGAGAGAAGAGAATGGCTGACCTTAGTCCTAGGCTCAGAGGCTTGAATCGTTTGCCAGTTTTTCTGTGGCTTTCCTCTCTATGGGTTCTAAGAGACGCTTGGAGAACTTGGAGGGATTTCTCTGACGTACTAATACATCACAAAGGAATAAAACAGCCTCTCTCTCAGAGCTTGCCAAAAGTATCATTGCTTTAGATTGACAAAGCAGTGGTATGGGATCACAAACCCAGTGCAATTCAAACTGGCCAGCGCAATTGGGTTGAGAACACACCATAAAGCACATTTGCGCCATTGTGCGCCTTCCTGCCTGGCTCCCGGGCCCAGAGGCCCAAATGTAAGGGCAGTCTTGCAAGTCCGGCACAGGGACTCTGGGAAGGCGACAGGAGGCGAAACAGGGTGGGTGGTGGGTGGAAAGGGGTGAGGGAAGTGGGGAATGGGCAGGCCCATAGGCAGCCTGGCCCAGGGTAGGGAGGGAGACAGGATCTGATATTTGGGCTGGATCCAAATCTCCCATGGGTGGCCCAGGTTTGGCCACTCGGAGTTGCACTGCTGATTTCAAGGGCGTGGCTCCGAGTAGCCCCATCCGGTCCACTGTGTGCGCCCGCCCACCTGGGCGAAGGAGAATAAATTCCCTGGGTTGGAAATAGGGCAGGTGTGTAGGCTGACTTGGAGTTATGGTGGCACACGTCATTTGTGCCAACCCAGGAGTGTTGGAAATGTGCCGTAAAGAGTCAGGGAGGCTGGCTCATGACCTGCTACTTGGGGGGAGAACTACTGCCCAATCACCATTATAGCCACAGAGGCTTGAGCGGTTGGTAAAGCGGGGTTTTTTTTAGGTGGCTCCCAATACTAAAACATTTGGGAATCACTGATCTATTCTATTCTGTAACTTCACCAAAAATGCTAAAACAGTGACACCGTTTTAAACAATAAACAGTAAAACAATGAGAACTTTCTCATTGGTTTGCATTGCTGGGACTAAGTGACCAATCTCCAGCCAATCACCTCTCAGTGCAAAAGGTATCAGTAGCAAGCCAGTTTACAAAGAGAAAAACAGTTCATCCTTTTCATTTGTCTGCCTTGAAGTATTTGTATTTTGTACTTTGAATTTTTTTTCCTGTTGAAAAGAACAGTGGATATAAATGGAACAAATCTAGGCACCAAACTCAGTTTTTATAAAACTGCATCCAAGCTTATATGTTTTACCTTACAAATAAAGAATAGAAGTGAAAGTTCACATTGCAAAAGAAATGTCAAGCTAACACCTCTATCTGAGAATGTTTTTCTATGATCTTGACTTTTCACATGTAACTCCAATAGCTGGGTTGAAAAATGTATAACATCCTTCTGGGCTATTAATATGCAGGACAACACATTGAAAATAACAATAAGAATAATAATGACATATGTGGTTCTACAGAGCTGTGAGAAAAGCTGGTAAGAGCAAAATCCTCTTTCCAGGCAGTTCTGGCAATTATATTATTATTACATTGAAGCAGCTAGTTGAAGGAGAAAACAGATCTTCAGCTTAGGATGAACTGTGTACAAAGTGCTGACTTCTAGCCTGACATGTGGCTGGTGATTGGAATAATCCCTTAAGTTACTATAATAATTATTGTGGGTGTATAGACTGTCAATCCCAAAAATGGCCAGATGGGGTTTAGCTGGCTTGGTTCTAGAGAGGATAAAGGCAGATAGGATAATTGCTATTGGTATCAAATGTTGACCTGATTTTGACTTGCTTTTTAACATTGAGGACTCAAGCAAAGGTTTTCCAAGGTTATTTATACATATAATGTTATTACTAATGAATTGTTTTCCCTATTGAAATGTTGCATGAGTAAGGCAGCAATCCTATCCACGCTTTCTTGGGAGTAAGAGCTATCAACTATAACTGAACATATTTCAAAGTAGAAATGCATATGATTAGGCTTGGGCAGCCCAATCCTGAGTTGTCCATACAAGCAGCGGTAGCCAGGCGGCTACCACTGCATCCTACCAGTGCCTGGCAGGCACCAGAGGCTCCTTGGAGAAAGGGGACGAGTAAGGGTGTAGGGTGGGCGATGGGTCTCCTTGCCTCTGCACCAGCTATTTTGCTGTGCTTCTCTCCATCCAGAAACACCCTCCTACACTGCTTAAAAGCACGCAGCACCAGTGACCAGTGCACTCACCGCTCACTAGTTTGCGTTGCCGACTCTGGGTGATGCAGGTCCTGTGCTGGCCTGGCACCTGCAGTAAGGCCTTCCAGAGCCCTTACTGCGGGCAGTGAAGGTGCTTTATGGCACCTTCATGACACCAGCGCCTGCAGGTGTCGTACCGCAGGTGCTGTCGGACTCAGGATTGGGTCCTAAATCTCTAATTAAATCAACCAGTATGGATGTTAAAATCAGCCTCAACCCCAATTCAAGTTCCATGTTTGCAAGATTGTAGGGTAAAGAACTGCAGGAAGGGGGCTACAAGTGGAAAACGGCTGGTGAGAGAAATCAACAGCACCTTAAATTCTTGCCCATTCTCTGCTGCAAATTGTCATTTACTCATGTCCCTAAAGTATTGCAACTCTTCACAGTCACTGAACATGTAATTCTGTCCTAATTGGAAAACAGTGGGACCTCCTTATCTGTAGGGGCTTGGTTCCAGAACCCTGCGTGAATATCAAAATCCAGAGATGTTCAAATACTTTCTCCTGGAAATGGTGTAAAATGTGTAAATTTAGTACATTGCCTTAACTTGCATAAATTGCCTAAAATAATGTAAATTGCCTAAACTTGTGTAAATGAACAGACACAAGACAAACAAGGCAGGGCAAATGGGTACAGCTATGGAAGTATTTCTCAAACTGTGGGTTGGGACTCACTAGGTGGGTCTCAAGCCAATTTCAGGTCCTCATTCATTTCAATTTGTATTTTATTTTAATATACTGGACTTGATGCTACCATGTTATGTAACTGCATTTGGGAAAACATGACAGATCTATGTTTTTAACAGGCTACTTACTATGGTTTGTATATGTTTTAAACAATGCTAGTCAATTGATCTTACTTCCAGGTAAGTGTGGATAGGATTGCAGCCTTTGGGATATTTGGGGAATTTTTTAAAATGAATCAGCATCTGCTTGAGAGGGTTAGGAAGGTTCTTTTTAAGTGCATTTTAAAACTTGTACTTATTGTAAACTTTTAATTTGCTTAATGGACTGATTTGATTTTTATCATATGGAAGTGTTTAAATTTTTCCTGATTGACAATGTCACTTACAGCTATGAAATCGCTTCCAGGTTAACAACATCACTTCCAGTGGGTCCTCACAGATTGTCATTCTAAAAAGTAGGTACCAATGCTAAAACCTTTGAGAACCACTGAGCTACACGAGAACCTCATGTATCTGGCCGCCAGCTAAAACAGGATACCGGCAATTTGCATCCACCAGTGGCCCCTGAGCTACTAACTATTAGAGAAAATAACTCGCAAGCCATAGCAGCACCAACACATGTCCATTCCTCAGTGGCAACTTTTTTCATAGGCACACATTGAGATCTCCAATCAACAATGGCCTTCACAGATTTATGGAGGAAAACTCCATCACAGGTTACAAGCCATGATGGGTATGTACAGTCTGAGACTAGCTGGTAGCTCATTATGAGGGCCAGGTAGGAATTTTTTTCTGTCTTCCAAGTTGGCCATTGATGGCAGTTTTTTTTTTTGTGTGTGTGTGTGCTTACTGTTGGGGGAGGGACAGTATGTCTAGTAGGTTTCATGTTTTGTTTTGCTTTTTTAAAAAGTTGTTATTTGTATTAAATAAAGCTAAATCCAACTCATAGTCTGGTGTCTTCACTCGGAGTGGGGTGGGGTGGGGTGGGGTGTGAGGGTAATAGGTTACTCAGAAAGCCAGATGCAGGGGCGTGGCAGCAAGGTGCAGGTCTCTTTTCTTGTGTGCTCCCTGAGGCACCTGATGGGCCACCGTGGGATACAGGAAGCTGGATGAGATGGGCCTTGGCCTAATCCAGTGGGGCTGTTCCTATGTTCCTATGCCTGCTGATGCATGCCAGCCCAGGACGCTCTGCCACTAATGCAGGCCAGTCCTTTGGTTGCAGGCATGCAGAGCTTTGGGCTGTTTGCGCTGGCAGCTTCAATGAACTTGACAGAGCCAGGACATCTATGGTGCACACAAGATCTGCTGTTGAAAAGACCCCATAGAACTGGATGGTAAGAAACATAAAACAACAACAACAACAACAACAACAACAACAACAACAAAAACCCAATCTGTATGGCAAGCAAATACTATCATCATTGTTGCTCATCAGCCTTCACCTCAATTTTGCATGTACTGTACATGATGCACAAGGGAAATAAACCATATTAGGGTCCAAAGTAAATAAGTTGTTCCTCTTGTGCATTGTTTGGTACTAGGAATATAAGAAACTCTGGGCATAAGAGTTGCTGTCACTTGTAAATGTAAAAGCAGTAAAGGAAAATAGTGTTAGTGATCAGGGATCTCTCTGGCCACAATTTTAAACATACTTACCAGGGATAAGTCAATACTCAGTTAAGGGCCCAATCCTATGCTGCTCTAGCCACATTGCGGGTGCAATTCTAACCTGGAGTTAGGCTGGCACAGTTAGGCCGGCAAAGTTTCGCTGGCACAAGGGACACTGTAAAATGCATTTGGACCACTCCTGGAGTCAGGGAGTATGTTTGCTGGCCTGTTTGCTGGCCTCTCTGACTCCAAGAGTTCAAACATACTTTATGGCAGTGGTATTCAAACTTTTCAGACTGGGACCCACTTTCTAGAATGGTACTTGTGTTGGGACCCAACGGAAGTGATGTCATTAACCTGGAAGTGATATTGTGGCAGGAAGTGACATCATCAAGCAGGAAGTGCTGTCATTGTAACATAATAAAACGACACTCCTGAAATGCAAATTGGCATTGTTGGACTGCAGCAGTTGTACAACCATGAAACATCCCTGACAGAAAGCAAGATTAGGACAAAATACGATGTAAAAGCACTGAACTAAAAACAAAATTAAAAAAAACCCCTTGAAACAGTTGAAAATTCAACTGTTAACACTCACAAAAAGAACATAACAAGAGTAAGGTCTGCAGTTTCCAAGATGCCTGCTCCCAACTTTTTGCGACGACATCAGGTTGCGGCCCACCAAGTGGGTCCCAACCAACAGTTGAATAACGCTGCTTTATTATGTTCCTTGTGACGACCAAACTTTGCTGGCCGAACTGTGCTGGCCTAATTCCAGGTTAGGATTGTGCTCTCAATACAATGGCACAAAGCTGTATCCTGCAAGGCCAGAGCAGCAGCCAGTGGACTCTTTGGGGTAAGGCAACATCGGTTCCCTTACTCAGGGCGCAATCCTGAGGGGGACACAGCACAGATGCAACGTGGTTGCGTCTGCGCTACATCATTTGCACTGACGCGGGGGCACCATGCGTCACCCCCACATTGGCGCTGCAGCTCCCAGGCCAATGCTAGTTGTAGTCCATCTTGGGAGCACAGGCGCTGAACTGCCTCTGCATCAGCCAATCTCAGCTGGCATTGCGATGGTTCTGGGAGAGCAAGAGGGTGGAACTGTGTGGGGGTGGGCGGAACTGGGTGGGAGTGGCCTGGGTGGGACAGGCTTGGGCAGCAGCCTCTTATGCCATCCCTGCCCCCCTCTTGGGCTCAATCCACCCTCTGGCCCACTCAC
This sequence comes from Lerista edwardsae, assembly GCA_029204185.1. Classification (NCBI taxonomy): domain Eukaryota; kingdom Metazoa; phylum Chordata; class Lepidosauria; order Squamata; family Scincidae; genus Lerista; species Lerista edwardsae. The sequence continues at coordinate 3,823,291 of JAJKFI010000113.1, read as the reverse complement.
CTCCTGCCCAGTTTCACCCCCTTCCTGCCTTACCCCTGCCCAGAAATGCCTCCCCACAGAGTGGTGGGGACACTTATCTCTGTGGACTCATTTGTAGCATCCCACAAGTGCAGAGGCTTGGAGCCAACTGGCGCTGACCTCTCCACTGGTGCTGCTCATTGCCCACTGGTGCTGAAGTGCCTTATGGCTCAGGGTGACCAGATGCCCTCCTTTCCAGGTCATGCCCTACATTTCAACCTTCTGTCCTAGTTATATTTCAAAATGTCCTACATTTCAAGACATACAGGGGGTGCTAGTGTCAAGAGGGTCTGCTTGCATGGCTGTTCCTTCATTCATTGGGTTGCATTAAAATAAACAAAAATTAGGTCCTCCTGCCTCCCCTCTTCTGGTTCCAGCTACTCTCCAAATACTGTCTGGAGCACAATTCCTTCATCAGCAGTCAACCATGTCATTTCTGAGATCATGGCAAGTGAGTTTTAAGGGTTCAGCACTTAAAGTAAGCAATTCAAAGTCAGATCACAATTGACTGGGGAATTTAGTGCCATTTCTTTCCCCAGGTAACTTGGCTAGATTGAGCAGCTGTGGTCTCTAAATGGTGGTAGGAGAGAGAGAGTGGGGGGGGAGGGGGGGGGTTTCTTCCACCCGCCTCCCGGCAAGCAGGTGAGGTGGGTGTGGGTGTGTGTGTGGGTGTGTGTGTGTGTGTGTGTGTGGGCTAGAGAGAGAGAGAGAGAGAGAGAGAGAGAGAGAGAGAGAAATTGGGAGGAGGGACTATGAGTGGGTAATGAATCTGAACATAAAGAATCAATTGAGATCAAACGTGCGCTGAAAGGGGGTGAATTTCAAGTAGGCAATTATTTTCTGGACAGGTACACTGTGATTCAGGACCAGCCTATGGCCTCTTTGTTATAGTGAGAGTACTATAAACCCGGTGCTAGGTTAACCTATTGCAAGCTTCGTTATTTGACACAGTGCAAAGAGGCAGAGCTCAAAAGCAGGGGGCAAGAAGTCAGAGCAATTTGGGAGCATGAATGGTGGGCAATGATGGCTAGCAATGGGGCACTTTATTCACAGGCACATAGTGCGGCTTGTCATATCTAATGGTAACTCGCTTGCTGCTCTCCCCATGAACGGAGATACAGCGCAAGAGAAGCACATAAAAGTCTCCCACTACCTGATGTTCTACTATGTCTGTGTAAATGAACAGTGTGCTAAACCCTCCTGTAACGTCTGCACTGAAGACTGATTTTCCGACGGCTAACCTCGGATACATCCTTAATATACTATACAGGCCATTTCCCCATATATTAAAAATTTGTAAGAAGAGGGCGATTTAAGATAGATGTTCCTAACCACTGGGTCATAGTTCAGAGACATTTCATGAGGTGGGGTTCATTATTACTGTGTCCATATAGTCCAAGAGTTCAGGTATACCCTGAAGATACAGGTATATATTACCATTGCATTACATTACATAATACATTGAAGAGCCATGTCTCCCTCCCATCGACAATTTCAAATCTTCCAACTTCTGTGAGCGTGTCCCAGCTGTGCGGGTACTCAATCTCCAATAAACCCAGTTCCCAGTTCCCTAATAGATCCAGTGGATAGTGAAAGTGGCACTGGTATTCTGTGGAAATACGTTAGTGCAGGTGTAGCTAGGAAGAGTGATGTAAAGCCGCTTTCCCCCATTTTCCCCTACGTAGCTTCACACAGATCCATGGCTGAGACCCAACTACTGAATTTGTCAGCCCATCCTAATCATTTCACCAAGTGCTGCTTTTTCTTCCCCTGCCCCCTCGTAGCTAGAACTTTTTCAACCCTGTAAACCCTGTCCTCCTCTTCCTTCACTTGTTGTAATTCTTGTGGATAGAAAGTCCCTGAAATGCTCTCTCCCTCAAAATCTTTCAACAGGTACACAGGCCTTCTTGCCCTGCTGTCGACTCGCTCAACTATGATGATCTAACTTAAAAGAAATAAAAACTATGTACCTGGAAAAAAAAATCTCACTGGTAAAGCTTTGCTCGTAACCTTTTTCAAATACCCCTTTAAGCTTAGAGACTCGTACGTGATCTCCTTTTCTGTACAAATAAGCCTCTTTTTTCCTGCTAATACCACCTCTGTATACTGTTGTCCAGACAGACAGAGCATTGGACTGGTTCACATCCACAGGGCATGCTCTTATAGTCCTTTGCCAGGTGTGACTATTGTTTTTTTATAAGCTGCGGCAGCACCTCGATATATCAAAAGTGTTGTTAACTGTAAAACATCTCCACATTTTAGTTTTCAGTGTTTTATTAAAATGTTCCACAATACTCACTTTGACCATATTATTGGTGGTGAAGTGGTGGATGCCATGTTTTTTTTAGTAGACCTTTCACAGTCTTGTTTAGGAACTCTTTCCCAGAATCAGAGCACAATCCTAACTTGGCATTGTGCCAGTGCAGCGCTCTTGCACTGGACCTGTGATGTTGCAAATGTGCCGTCAGGCACGTCTGAGTTGGGGAATCGGTCACTTGACCGACACCAGCAGCACCGCTGACACATGGGCGGTGCCACACCTGTCAACTGTGCTGGTCGGGTGCCAGCATCGCTCAGCCAGTGCAAGTCTGCACCGAGGACAAGCCAGAGGCATGCCAGAGGCGTGTAATGGGGCAGCGCTGTGGGCAGCGACAGGGGCAGAGATGAGACACGGCCTTTGGGCCATATCCTAACACCCATCCCCAGGCTGGACGGCCTTGATTTGGGCTGCTCCTGTCCACATGGACTTGAGCCTGCAAATCTGCGAAGGGATGCAACCAGTGATGTCATGCAGGGGGTACGCGGGGGTACGTGAGTACCGGTTTCTAGGATTACAGCTGGCCCAGCCCATTCACCCACCCACTCGTCGACTCCGCCCTCTGCAACGTTTGAATTTCCTGCATGTTTGAGTTGCCTGCATGTTCTCAGAGCCAGGCAGGCAGGCAGGCAGCGAGCAGAGCCTTTCCTTGCCACGCCACTGAAAAATGAGTTGCTCTGGGGTTTTAACATGATGCCAGGCCTCCTTAACATGTTCTGGGGGTGCTGTGGAATACTGTTCCAACTGTTGGGTCAGTTTAAAATCATCTGAGGCCTCCAAAAGGGCTTTTTTCATGTCACTTCCTGCCACGACATCACTTCTGGCTTATGACATCACTTCCGGTGGGCGGGTCCCAACACGTGCCAATCAAAAGTGAGTACCTGTTCTTAAATCATTTAGATGACACCACTGGATGCAACCCCATAGGGCTGGCTGGGTTTACCTCAGGGCAAGCTGACCTGCTGCTGCCTCCTAATGTGTTTAGGATGCAGCCCAGCTGCACCGGCCTGGCTATTCCAGTGCAGATTAGGATTGGGTTGTCCGTCTGCAGTTTGCATGGTATTCAACCCCATCTGAAGATGTGTTGAAAAGTGGCTGCCATTTGCCTGCCTGTTTTGTCTTTCAGGATTCTAGCCAATGCATATTTAGAAAGTATATCCGCCACAGTTAAAATGTACTTGTAACCCTTGTTGAATGGCTCGCCGATACTCAGGCTACGATTGTATTTTGCAATTTTTCTATATATTGTTATGTAATCCCATCCCATTCTAATTCTCACCGCACAGTTCAAATACAAAACTCCTGAAACTGGAGTACAAAAACATTGATATGTGCTTCAGCTGTCGTTACTTTCTGATGCTGCTAAAGAACTGCCCACTTTCTTCCTTTCGGAGAGTTAATCAGGATGCCTTTTTAGACTGGTGGTTGTATGGTGGGTTGCCAGTCTCCAGATCTCTTACATAAGAGTTGCAAAACACAACGGTGAATAATGCATTTTTCAGCCAGCCTTATACTACTCAGCAGTACTACATCATCAAAGTCATAGCATTGTGATGATGTATTGCACTAATAAAACGTAAGTGTGTCTGCGGAGGTATTTTTGTAGCACCATACATCATCACAATACTATCACTTGAATGATTTATCAAGCTAGTCCATCAGTGAAGTGACGTCGCTCTGATGCTATAATGCCAACAACAATGCATCACTTGGGGCAACTACCCTACTTTGGCTAATTATTCAAAAAAATTACTTTTTATGGTAGAAATGTATCTAGAAAATGAGCTGGAAAGAGAAATGACTGAGAACCCTAGAAAGGCCTACATCTGAAATATGGGAAACAAAATCCAGGTGTCAGCAAATTGAACAGATGCAAATGGCTTTTTCTGTCCTCTTAGGAAAGAATGCCAGAATCTAGCTAGTATCAGCCGGTGTTTCTCACTAGTGCCAGCCAAAGTGCATTGCAAACATTCTGTAAGGTACGTCTATGCCACAGAAACAGGCACTGGGCCAGAACAAGGATTTGTGCCAACCCATAGACGCTGCAGTCTTCAGCAGGTAAGCCACTGCTGCACTGGATGAGTTTGGCCAGCATGGGAGCTTTGGAGGGCAGGTAGAAGGCTTGGGGACGTGGAACAGGGCAGGGATACGGCAGAGGCAGGGTGTGCCTGTGGGCGGACTGGGCCAGGGAGGGGGTGGAGTTCAAATCTGGCCATTTGGCCAGATCCTAACCCCCATCCCTGGACCACATCGTCCAGGGACACTGGGACACTTGGACTTGTGTCTGCTATTTCACAGGCACAGGTCTGAGCAACCCCATAGGACTGCATGGAGCTTACCTTGGGCTTGCATTGCCCCGTGATAAGCTCCAGCTGCCTCCTAGTCTGCATACATGCAGCTCAGGCCAGCTAGCCTGTCTGTTCCTGTGTAGATTAGGATTGGGCTGCCCATGTTATAAATGGCATTTTCAGCATTTATTTATTTATTTATTTATTTATTTATTTAATTTAATTTCTATCCCGCCTTTCTGCCCAAGGGCACCCAAGGCGGGTTACAACATTAAAAGCAACACAATAAACCACAATATATACAATTAAAACAATGTTAAGAGCAATATTAAAAACAGTTAAAATTTAAGAATAGCAAGCCCCATGGATCCCACAGTTTAAAATGTAAGAATAGAATGTAAAAAATGCCAGCCTGCCTGTCAACAGTTAGAGTCTTGTTTGAATAAAAACATCTTCAACCACTACCAGAATGTTGCCAAAGAGGGAGCAGTTCTCAATTCTAAGGGCAGGGTATTCCAAAGTCCGGGGGCCACCACCGAGAAGGCCCTATTCCTGGCCGCCATCCCCCTCACTTCTCCTGGTGGCGGCACAGTCAAAAGCCCCCCCCCCAGATGAACAGGTAGGGTTATATGGAAGGAGGCGGTCCCTCAAATACCCCAGACCCAAGCCATAAAGGGCTTTAAAGGTCAAAACTAGCACTTTGAATCAGGCCCAGAAAGGAACCAGCAGCCAATGTAGCCGCTGAAGCAACGGCCCGACAGAGTCAAACCGAGCCCCAGCAACCGCACGAGCAGCCACATTCTCCACTAATTGCAATTTCCGGGCCATCTTCAGAGGCAGCCCCACGTAGAGCGCATTGCAGTAATCTAATCTGCATGTCACTAGGGCGTGGGTCACCGTGTCCAGGTCCGCGCAGCTCAGGTACGTTCGCAGCTGGCGAATCAGCCGAAGCTGAGCAAAGGCTCCCCTGGCCACTGCTGCCACCTGGGATTCCAGGAGCAGTTGTGGATCCAGGAGAACCCCCAAACTGCGGACCTGCTCCTTCAGAGGAAGTGCAACCCCATTCAGAGCAGGGCAATAGTCCAATACCTGAGTGGTAGATTTCCGGACCAGGAGCACCTCTGTCTTATCCGGATTTAATTTCAGCTTGTTCGCCCACATCCAGGCCCCAACTGCCTCCAGGCAATTATCCAGAACCTCGACCGCCTCCTCAGAATCAGGGGGACAGGGGAGATAGAGCTGTGTGTCATCAGTATATTCATGGCACCCCACCCCAAACCCCCGGATGACCTCTCCCAGCGGTTTCATGTAGATGTTAAATAGCATGGGGATAAGACGGACCCTTGCGGCGCCCCAAATTTAAGAGATTGGGATGCCGAACAAGCATTCCCCAGCACCACCTTCTGGAATCTGTCAGCCAGGAAGAAGCGGAACCACTGTAGAACAGTGCCTCCAAGCCCCAACTCAGCCAGCCGACCAAGAAGGACACCATGGTGTCGAAAGCTGCCCAGGCGTAGGTCATACCAAGGCGACCAAGGCAGTCTCTGTCCTGAACCCCGGCCTGAAGCCCATTATTTGGAATGGGTCCAAATAATCCACTTCCTCCAGCACCCTCTGAAGCTGGGATGCCACCACCCACTCAATCACCTTTCCTAGAAATGGGATATTCGAGACTGGCTGAAAGTTGTTTTAAAATAGTGGGATCCAGGGAGGGTTTCTTCAGGAGGGGGTGAACAATCACCCGCTTTAAAGCAGGCAGGAGCACCCCCTCCCTCAGAGATGAATTCACCACCCTCCCTGTCCATTCGGCCAGCCCTTCCCAGGCAGATCTAATTAGCCATGCCGGGCAAGGGTCAAGCGAGCAAGCAGCAGGTCTCACACTCCAGAGAATCCTGTCCGCATCCTCAGCATCCGCATCTCAAGCTGAAAAGAATCCCACAAAATAGGACAGACAAGTTCCCTGGGGACATCACTAGATACGCCCACTGTGGTGTCCAAGTCATGCCGGATCTGATCGACCTCTGCAAAATGTTTTGCGAACTCCGTGTGCTCCTCCCCTCCAGTAAGGGGGGGCAGATGGAGTAGGCTACAGACCACCAAAAAATAAAATAAAACTCATAAAGCTTTATAATGGTAGAATGCTAAAAAACTACTTACCTGTACACTCACAAATAACAACGTGCCAGGCAGAAGCTTGGGTTTAGGGCTAGTTTATTAATTATTTATATAGAACACCTGCAGCGGAGGAAAAACCTAAATAGATCAACCCTAATTAAACCAACCCTTGCATGTGAACCATTAAATTGATGAAAATGGTAGTAACCATTTTGAGCTCTTGTGTGTATTTACCCAATATTGTAATCCTTCTGTTATTCTCGGATACACAATTCCCATTTATTTGGATGAAAAGAGCATACTCCTGTGCATATAAGGATTGGCGCCTTCAACTGACATGAATGGGGGAACCCCAAAAGTCAAATTCACTCAGCTGTGCAGTTGTAGGTTGTGTAGTGTTTCCATTTCTGGCAATCATTGTTTGTATTCTATGAACAACAGAAAGTTAATGCTTTTTCAGGGATCACTCATTTTTTATGAAATTAAATCTATACAGCAGGCCGAAGCCTTTTTGTCCTAAAATTGACCTTGAACCTTAGATGTACACCTGTATGTTTCTGAGAAGAGTTAATATAATCAGATAAAAGCTGTAGTGTCCAGCAGGAATTAGATTTCAGCTTATATTAATCACTGTCTCTATCCTCTCAAGTTTCTGTCACAGAAATGAAGGACAAAAAAATGAAGGACAAAAGACCTTTAAAAAAGTAGCAATATGCAATGCCAATGAAAGGGAGGGGAAAATGCATTCCATGAACAATGATTAAATCATTTTTCTGAATAAAAATTATTCTGAGCCCAACCAGCAGGTGAATAGCACAAACTGAAGACCACTCTTGACAAGCCCCTGAATACACCTAGGTTTTAATGATACAATTGCCATATGATTGTGTAGTTTGCCTCTTGCCTTAACTACTGTAGACTGCAGTAACCACACAAGGCTGTGGTACAGATGTAGAGGGTATTTAACCCTTGAGCTCTGCACTGTTTTTCCAGCGTCCCTGATGTGGCTACTTAACACTTAAAGTGCCATTTGATAAATTTAAGGGTTATCTAGACACATGGAGGGCATTATTTTCAGTCGGAAAACAGCATAGGGGTCAAGATTTCAGTATTCTCTTTCTCTTTGATATGACCACAGTCGTAGACCAGCCAAGGCTCTGCCCTGGCAGTGAGAGGCTGTGCTCTGGACCTGCTCCCTACACCCTTTGATGCCCCTGCTTTGCCCCCACCATGCCCCCACAGCACACCAGGCTCCATTTGGAGCCGTTCTAATGCAAGGGCAGGTGGGGAGGACATTAATTGTTCATTATTCCAGAGTGAAGCTGAACCAAAAGGCCACCAATTAGTTTTCCACACTCCATTCTCAGGGTGTGATATGATGGGTGTAGGGGGAGGTCAGGTATTTTATTGGTGCCAAGAAAGAAAATGGGAACAAAAGTCATCAGTGACACATACAGTTTCTGTTCTGTCCCACTTATCCAAATTCATCCATTTCTCCTAAGATCACGTATTGCTTGCATCCAACAACAATGAATGACAAAATCTCTGTGAGAGGTGAGCTGCCTTGCCACGGCTGCCCCAGATTCATCAGTGTGGTGCTCAGGGCATTCCCCCCCCCATGATAATGGAAGGACCGCCACTGTCAGCTCAATCCTACAAACCACACAGCGTTGACACAACAGGATTGTGCCAGTGCTGCGCACTTAGCGCTGACGCAGGGGTGCTGCGCAACAGGACCGGCGCTGCAGGAAGTGCCGGTCCTGTTGAGCCCATGCTGCGTCAGCTGGCGCAAGGGAGGTGCCATCTTGGAACAGGGCAGTGGGAGGGTGTTTTTGGGTGGGCGTTGGGGGGTCAACGCCAGCCCGGGATGGAGGTAGGTCCAGGATTCAGCCATAATGCCTTAACCTATACCTGTTTGGGAGACTACTTGGCCCCAATTCAGGCCGTGTGGTCTCCTTGGATCTGTGCCTGCTGTTTAACAGGCGCAGATCTGAGGAACATATAGGGGAGTCTGGAGCCTCCCCTACGGTAAGGGCACGAACGTGCCCTTGCCGTGGGGAGGCTCCAGCCTGTCCTATACTGCATCGGGATATGGTGCAGGCCAGCTGGCCTCGCTATTCTGGTGCATTATAGGATTGTGCTCTTGGTCTAGATCTGAACCACAACTCCATGCAGCTACTACATGCTAGTAAAAGTAAGACCCAAAGAACACTTTCAATCATGTGACAATTTTATGCTTAAGTTGGGTCTCAGTGCAGAATAGATTAGACCTTACTCTGAATTAGATTGGTAGCTTAGTGCAGATAGACAGGTAGTTGGTGCTGTAGTAACAGGGATATTTCAGATTCTTTCTCTGAGTTTTTTGAGGCACATTTTTTCCTGAAGTGCAATCTTTTTACTCATGGAGATAGGCAAGCACTAATTCTACCAAATTGTTCTACTCTCATCTTCCAGAATTTATTACAGTGAGTGGAAAGAGATGAGTAACAGACAATAACATTAAATATCTTATTAGATATTTTAGACTACTTGTATATAGATATACACTGCTTAACAACAGATATATGTTCTGCAAACTCTGTTATTAGGCACATCAGTCATTGTTTTGACAACTGCTAATGGCAGCTGGGTCGTGCCCCAGAATGCCTTGCAACAGTGCTGTAACATCCCAGTATGCCCTGTGGGGCCAGGAAGGCAGGAAGAAGGCAGCTTGCTGACAAAAGTGCAAACAGAAATCAAGAGAACAGAAACAGGTTAGCTGGTTGAGCAAACATGGAAAGAGGGAAATAAGATCTCCCAGTGAGTTCGGTGAGTCATATATCTGTTGTTCGTTCACCAGAACATGGCTGTACAGGTCCACATTTTTATACACTGTTTTTTGATGCACAGATTAGACTCAACACTGATGGTCACTACAGATAAGGACACCTGCTGATCCATAGAGCCATGTCCCTTTAGAATCCCTAATCTAAAATGACTTTTCTAGGGAGTTAGTTGGGGTGTCAGATTATTGGAACTGCTATTCTGCAGCTTGCTCCAAGAAAAGTGACCCCCTCCCTTCGCCCTAGCAAAGTGATTTATCACTTTTACATTGTATTCTTCAGTGATCAGGGAATTGCTTTTCTTGGAGCAAGCTGCAAAATAGCAGTTCTGCCTGACTAACTTGTGTTTTGTTTAAACTGCTTTTATGTAACATGTTTTTTTTTTGTAACAATGGGGTTTTCAGAACCAAACCCCAGCAGATACTGAGGTCCCACTTTTATAGCTTTTGCCAGGGAACTGTATCAAGTGCTTTCCAACTGCTGTACATTAGCTGCATTTCACAGTATGGCAAGTGGTACTTGGCCCTGACGCTGACCTGCCTGGCCTACCCCAATGAAAGCACAGATATCTAGGGCAGAGGTGTGCCAGTCGGTAAGAGATAGCCGGGCACCTGCCTGGTCCTTCAGACACAGTTGGAAGGTAGAAGGTGCTTCGATGGCAGGCATTTTCAAAGGGTACAACACGCACCAAATAGTCTGTTGAACCCTTCAGTGCAACTACTAAAACCTCCGGTTCTCAGAACCTCTATCTCAACTTCCATTTGTTGATCACTAGCTTAGACAAATTTCTTCAGGGTTCCTCATTTATTTTTATTTATTTATTGTTCAAGACAAACCTGAAATGTCACATAATGCTACTCTCTCTCTCTCTCTCTCTCTCTCTCTCTCTCTCTCTCTCTCTCTC
>JAJKFI010000113.1:3742655-3798206 GCA_029204185.1 Lerista edwardsae | reverse complement strand
TAATAATAATAATAATAATAATAATAATAATAATAATAATAATAATAATAAATTTACATGGCTCCCTGTCCCTAAAGGGCTCACAATCAGAGGCGGTCTGGGCCGGGAGCACGCCCCATGGCAAGGCGACGAAACCACACCCCGGCACATCCCCCCCAGTGCATCTCCCCGCCACGCCTCCCTGCACCCGGAAGAGCTCCATTTCGGAGCATTCCAGGTGCAAGGGAGGGTGGGCGGGCCGAAAAGCGCCTGGACTCTGCGCAATGGTGTGCGGACTCCGCGCAATGGCGCCCCCCACGCCATTGCCATCCCTGCACCCCCCCTGGATCTGCGACTGCTCACAATCTAAAAAAAATGCCGAATACCACCAGCAACAGCCACTAGAAAAGACATTGCGCAGGGGTGAAGAGGGATAATTATTCTTCCCCTGCTAAACATAAGAGGAACACCACTTGAAAAGTACCTCTTGCTAAGTTAGCAGGTGTGATTATAAGAGCCAGAGTCTCAGAATGCAATCCTATACCCCGTTCTGCCAGCGCTACGCTCTTGCACCGGCCGACCGCTGCCAAACATGCCGCCAAGCGCATCAGCATCGATGGTACAGTGCTGGACTGGTGCAAGCATCAGTGCCAACGCTCAGATTCCACCGCAACTGGTCAAGTGGTGGCGGTGCACAGTCAGTGCTGGGCCTTGCCAAGGGCATTCCAAAGGTGTGCCAGGGGCTTAACTGGGCAGGGCAGTGGGTGGAGATGGGGGTTGTGATCAGTGGTGTCATCTAAATGATTTAAAAACAGGTACTCACTTTTGATTGGCACGTGTCGGGACCCGCCCACCGGAACTGACGTCTTAAGTCGGAAGTGATGTCGTGGCAGGAAGTGACATGAAAAAAGCCCTTTTTGAGGCCTCAGACAATGTTAAACTGACCCAACAGTTGCAACAGTATTCCACAGCACCCCCAGAACATGTTAAGGAGGCCTGGCATCATGTTAAAGTGACCCAACAGTTCCAAAAGTATTCGAGAGCAACCCCTGAGCAGCTCGTTTTTCAGTGGCAAGGCAAGGCAAGGCCTGGCCTGGCTTGGGAAGGCAAGGCAAGTTTTAAAAAGCCACCAGCTCATTTCAGCAATTCCAAAATCTTTTGGAGACAAATTCCAAAATCTCCCCCCCAGGAACTGCCACGCCTCCTCGGGAGAGGGAGCCCCAGGCAGCCTACCTGCTCACGCTGCTGCCGCCGTCGGTCTCCTTCGCTTCGCTTTGCTCCACTTCGCTCGCTGCCAGGCAACTCAAACATGCAGGAAATTCAAACGTTGCAGGGGGCGGGGCAGAGCGCTGACGGAGTCGACGAGTGGGCGGGCGAATGGGCGGGGCCAGCCGTAATCCTAGGAATGGGTACTCGCGTACCCCTGCGTACCTCCTACATGACATCACTGGTTGTGATGCAGGACAGCCATAGTGCCAAATCCTAAACACCGTCCCCAGTCTCTGCGAACCCGATTTGGGCTGCTCCTGCACATGTGCACCTGCACCTGCAAAACAGCAGGTGCAGATCCAAGCAGCCCCATTGGGATGACTGGGGTTTACATGGGTGTAAGGGGAAAACCTCCCCTTGTCCTGCATGTTGCTGCTTCTAACTCCCAATGGGCTTTAGGATACAGCCCTGTTATGTCAGCCTTACTTAGGATTGGGCTGTCAGGGACCAATCCTGTGGGTATCATCATGGCGCTATATGTGTACTGCTGGCTCTGGGTGTAATAAACCCAGCATGTTTATGGCACAAGAAGAGAATCAATTAATCAAACAGTATAGTATGTATATACCACTTTTCAACACAAAGTTCACAAAACGGTTTGCAAGAAAATAATAATAAATAATAAAGAACACAAGCTCTGAGTATATAAAACGAATATGTAAAGTTTTAAAATCAAAGCTGATTTTATAGCTGTGCTATTTACAAAACAAACACACAGGGACACGTCACAAATTCATCATAAGATGTAGTTCAATCCTTTGATGGGAGGCATAAAAAGACTGCTTTCCTGCACATTTGAAATTTGAGGAAATGAAAGCAAAACAAATAAAAAAATATTTGGAATAAGTTTCCAGTTTCCAGAACCTTTATTGGCATCACAACAAAATTACATCATCACAATTACAGCAAGAGAATACAAAGGGGAAAAAAAAGGCTAATCTTACATCTCTGGGTTATTACAAGAGATAGAGGTTTGAACTGTGCGGCGCCTACAAAAGCTTAAATGAAGATATTTGGCCACAATCCTTGTGCGCTCCTGATTCTCCCCATATAGTACAAATCTTATAACCTTGATCTGATTTTCAAGAAGAAATGCCAAATTGATCTAAATGTTGCTGACGAAGGTCAGCATATAATTTGCATTTGAAAACCATATGTGTAAGGGTTTCCATTGTAGAACCATCACAAGGGCAAACTCTTTCTCCTTCTGGCACCCCTGCAACCCTTCCCCAAAGCAGGTTTGACGGGCAAGAATTGAACCTAGCCAGTGAAAATGCTCTTCTTTCTTGTGGCATGATCAGAAATTGGAGGTAGTTATGTTTTATCTCACTTGCCCAAGGGAGCTGAAAGTAAAGAGGGGGACATGATTTTCCCACTGCTGCTATAAGCTCCTGACGTTCCATGTCCCACAGCCTAGTCCTTACCATAGCCTTAGCTAATGAGGGTGATACGGAACCCAGAAGATCCACTGAAAGACCAATTTGCTGTATTTGGTTATAAAACTGTTGTAATCCATGGGACATAAAAGCATCAGATAACACTTCAGTGAGGAAAAGATCCTTATTTGCTAAGGTGAAAAAATTTATCCAACCTAGGAGATATCTTGCCCAGGCAGCTGTCACTACTTTATGTTGGCCTGCTTCTAGGCACAAAGCAGAATAAGGAACACAGTGAGGAACAGCAAAGGTTTTATACAGAAAAGCTGCCTGCACTTGTTCTACCAGATACGTTAGCCCTGGCATCCAGGCTAGGATTCCATAAAGCAACTTGGCTATTACTCTAGCATTAAAAATCTTGAGGGCTGCAGGGATATAAAAGTTACCACATGTCACACACAAAAATGCATAATGGCCTGAATAGATAACTTACCAGCGTTCATTGCTGCTAGGCAATGTGATGACCTTGAGAGCCTGTAATGATAAGTAACAGCCAGATAACTAAATTCATGAACCTGTTGGATGGGCTTCCCTCCAAAAACCCAACTATGGATCTTACAGGACTTTCCCAAAGCCATTATTTTGCTTTTATCATAATTCATGGACAATTTCATTCTAGTCAGGTAGTTGTTTCAGGCATTTAAGCCAATTCTTGTTCTCAAAAGCATATCATCTGCATATAGCAAAATGGGTACGTTTTACCTATTTAAGTTTTGGGCTGTGAGCATCCACTGTACTAAGAAATGGGGCGAGATCATTTAAAAATAAGTTGAAGAGCATGGGGGCAAGGATGCAACCTTGTTTAACTCCTCAATTAATGGCAATGGAAACTGTCAGGATGTCATCAACGGATGGTCTTATTCAGCAGGTATTTTCTGAGTAGAGAGTTTTAATTAGGTAAAGCAGTCTAGGTTCTATGCCCATTTTGTCCAATTTGGACCATAGTAGCTCCCTATTAACTGTATCAAAAACAGCCTTAAGATCTAGAAAAGCCACATATAGATGTTCTTTATTTTGCCATGTGTACTTAGAAACTAAATGCGGTAAGATTAAACAATTCCGCATGGTGGATCTCCCTGACCTGAAACATGCCTGCTTGGAACCTATGATATTATTCTCATCAAGCCAGGCAGTTAATTTGTTCAGAAGATGTTTTGCATACATTTTCCCAATATTTGACAGTAAGCTAATTGGTCGATAATTAACTGGCTGGTTTTTGTCCCCCTTCTTGAAAATTGGAACAACTATTGATTGCTTCCAGGAGGAGGGCATTATTCCTGAGCTGTCAACCACTGTAAACAATTCCACTAGGATCGGGGCCCATCAATCTGGCTCAGCTTTGATGAGCTCTGGGGGGACAGCATCAGACCCTGCGGTTTTGTACTGTTTTAGCTGGGCTACTAAGCTTTTGACTTCATTAACAGTGACCGGATGCCATTCAGTCAAATTAGGTGGCATAACTGAATCCTGGTGATCAGAAAAAGTGCAGCCATTGGAAAAAAGTGCCTTAAAATGCTCCACCCATAGCCTAGATGGAATTGATGAAGATGGGATATTAGATGATTGTGGGAGATCTGCTACTACTTTCCTCTGGTGACCCCAAGACAGTTTGGTTTAAATGGGCAGCCCAATCCTATACTGCGCCAGAGCAGGCAGGCTTGCGCCAAATACAGAGCAGCATGGGAGGCCAAAGGAGCCTCCCAAGTAGGCTCCTCGGATCTGTGCCTGCCACTGTAAATAGCAGGTGCAGCTCCGAGGCAGCCATGCAGCCAGAATCAGGCTCCCTTGCTGTGGGGAGGCTCCAGCCTCACCTATACTGTGCTAGGATATGGTGTTGGCCAGCTGGCCTCGCCATTCCAGCACAGTATAGGATTGTGCCCTAAAATAGAGGTTGTTATATCCCCTCATTATCTGAGAGGATTCCGTTCCCAGAACCCCTACAGATACCCAAATCTGCAGATGTTAGTGCTTGCAGATTTGGGATGCCCAAATCCTCCAAACTCATGGGTAATCTAAGGGCCAGGGAGGCTGCATGCGGTTGGGCGCCCTCAGAATGCCCATTTTGGGCCCCCCCCAAAAGTACTTCCAGTTTTTCAGGGAAACTGGAATAATGTTTTAATGCCCTTATAAGGCATTCTGAGGTGCTGGGGAAGCCTTGCCCTCCGATCTCCCTCCAGACCTGCACAGCTATTTTAAGATATGACAACTAATAGTATACACTTCTCTCACATTGATTTAATTTTAAGAAAGAAATCCAAAAGTACTGAAAACTGTTGACATTTTACCGGAATTTAGTACACCAAATTAATGTAGTATATCCAAAAGAGTAAATACAAACTGACCAATTTAACTGGCTTTATCTCCACTCATTGTGCTTCTATTTCATTTCTCGGCACATTGTATTTTAGAAATGAAAAAATTTCCATAGGAAAATATAATTATGCACATTTTCCAGAGAAAGGTCCCTTACAGAGCTTGTGTTTTTTTTTCCACATGTCATAGGTGGTAACCTTCCTTCCTTTTAACATGTGTATGCAATAATAAAAAAGATGTAACTGACTTCAGTGAACAGAAGCCTCAGGGTATGCATTAGATGTCGGTGTAAGTTCTTCAAAACCAATATTGGAACAGGTTTACGAAAGAATAGAAAAAGAGCCAGTGTTCACAGGAGGTTCTGCTAAAGCTGTAAGATTGTTATAAATCCTTCTGTGAGAATCCAAGCCCATTGCAAATAGCAGATACTACTCCATTTGGAATATAAAACTGTAATGTGACAGAATACTTGTGATTTCCAAGCCACTTCCAAGCCAAATTTAATGCTGAATACTTTTTTTTCCAAACACTCGCTCACAAAACTACTGACAAATCGTATTGGTCTTATTCTCCCAAACGTTTTTTATTTATTACAATTTATTGGTAATTCTGATGATGATTCACTAGGAGATTACATCAGGGGAAAGCAACTTTGTTGATTTTTGTGAATCTCCCAGCAGCCTTCAATGCCATTGATCATATTTGGGATGAAGTTGGATGTATCACATTATGATATCTCGAACCTGACAGGAAAGTTTAAATATTGGGTTAATTTTTTTTTTATAATCCTGATGTTAACAGTTTACTTTCCTTCCTTACACAAGAACTGGAACCTTCTAGAGAGATACTCTTTGAAAAGATAATTAAAACCATGGGACATGATATTATTGGTGCCCTCCAATTGGAGCAAGCTTACCACCTGATTATATTAACATATCAAACAGCAAGATTTGCTGAGCACAACTAACAAGATATGCTCACCTCTATATCTGCAGCTCCCGGTCCTTTGTGGACACACGGCCAAATACCTCTACTTTAAAAAAGGCCCTAACGAGCGCAGAGCTTTCTCCTTAGCAAGAAGCATTGCCATGCTCTCCGAGGTGCTATATGGTAGATTTAGAGCAGGGGTCCTCAAACTAAAACCCAGGGGCTGGATGCAGCCCCCCAAGGTCATTTACCCGTCCTGCCAGTCATTCAGAGCCACTGACATGCTGATTGGGTTAAATGAAGCCATGACCCCGGCATTTATCCCTTTATTGCCCAATAGGAAAGTGTGTGGTTTGTGATAGACGATGCCATAAAGCCAGTAGAAAACATATATGCTTTTGCTGTTGTCCAATAGAAGAGGTGATTAATGAGGAAAGGTGTGATCTCTGGAGGGTTGATTGGCAGGATTGGGGAGGAGGGGGACAGAGGAGGGCTCCAGGAAGCTGCTGTGTTCGCCAGCTTGAAGAGTCGGTGATGGTGTGAGTAGCAGCTTTCCCACCTGAGTGGGTGGCAGTCCGATAAGGAGGAGATGCACTCACAGAAGTAGGGGCTACTTGAGTTGTTCCGCTCTTCCTCAGCAGCTTGGGTCGAGTTGCGCTCTTCTCCTGCTATTTTGGGGAGGGCGAATGAGAGGACTCGTTCCTCTGAGGAGGAATCGGGTGAGGGATTGTAGGAAAAGAATCGCTTGGGTGGCAGGGAGGTAGTTCCTTCTCTCTCTCCCTTTTCTCCTCCCTTCTTTAGACCTTGTTCCTGTGACCCAGTTTGAGGCCGTGTGCTGTGAGATCTCAGCGCCTTCCCTTTCCCTTCCACTAATCTCTGCTAACTGTTTTGTGTCCTGAGCTGTACGTGCACTGTGGGCTCCCTCCCCACTCCACTCTCTTTTCCTGCGACCCTTTTCTCCTTCAGCTAATCTGCGGCGGGGTGGTGGTGGCAGGAGCAAAGGCACCTGGTGGCTTTTGTTTCCCTGACTGCGGTATCTGAGTTCTGAACTTCTCCTCCCGGCCAACGTTGTGAGAGCAACACAGGCAGATGCTTATTCTCTATGTTTTCGAGAGGTACTTGTTGGTGTGTTTTCTGTTTTGGACTGTTCTAGGCCAGGTGGAAGCACAGAAGGTCTATAGTACATTCTTTATGTCTTCTACCTTGATTTCAAGTTTAAAATTACATTTTATTAAAAAGCAGCAGCAGCAACAGCAGCACTTTTTCTCCATTTCTGATCTGCAGAAATGATCCTTTTTCTCCATTTCTGATTCACGCGATAAAAGCAGCCTCTTCCAAGCCTGGGGGGGGGGGGAGATTGCCAATGGCAATCTGAATGTGTGTGTGTGTGGGGGAGAGATTCAATCCAATCTCTGTGTATGTATTTGTGTGTGTGTGTGTGTGTGAGAGAGAGAGATCGCCAACTGCAATCTGAATGTGTGTGTGGGGAGAGAGATCCAATTCTCTCTCTCTCTCTCTCTCTCTCTCTCTCTCTCTCTCTGCAGAGATCACCAACTGCAATCTGAATGTGTATGTGGGGAGAGAGAGATCCAATCTGAATGTGTGTGTGTGTGTGTGTGTGTGTGTGAGAGAGAGAGAGAGAGAGAGAGAGAGAGAGAGATCTCCAACTGCAACCTGAATCCCGTGAGAGAGAGAGAGAGAGAGAGAGAGAGAGAGAGAGAGAGAGAGAGAGATCTGAATCCAGTTCAAGCACCCTAACCTGCTATCAAAAAGATATGCGTAAGATATGTGCAGTGTGCATAGGAATTTGTTCATGTTTTTTTCAAACTATAATCTGCCCCCCCCAACAGTCTGAGGGAAAGTGAACTGGCCCCCTCTTTAAAAAGTTTGAGGACCCCGATTTAGAGGAATACCCTGTGATTGCCCCCTAGATATGGTTGCCCCCTAGATATGGTTGAATCTGTACAATGTATGATTCTGTGTTGTCCCTTTTATGAGCTTTCCTTTTATGTCCCTCTGTTTAGCTTTCCTTGACGGTCTTTTTGTTAAGTGAGGTATTCAAACTTTTTAGACACTTTCTAGAATGGAACTCATGTCGGGATCCACTGGAAGTGATGTCATTAACCTGGAAGTGATTTTGTGGCAGGAAGTAACATCATCATACAGGGAGTGTTGTCATTGTGACATAATAAAATGAGACTCCTGAAATGCAAATTGGCATTCTTGGAGTGCAGTAATTGTACAACCACGAAACATCCCTGATAGAAAGGGATTAGGACAAAATATGATGTGAAAGCACTGAACTAAAAATGAATTAATGAAAACTCACAAAAGGAATATAACAAGAGTAAGGTCTGCAGTTTCCAAGATGACTGCTCCCAGCTTTCCATGACCCACTTAGCAACAGGTTGCAACCCACTAAGTGTGTCCCAACCCACAGTTTGAATAACCCTGGTTAAGTGGGAGGGTTGGGCTAATGCAGACAAAATCTGATTCATCCTCTCAGGGACTAGCGAAGATCTAACTGTGAAAGTGGCATCTTTTTTGAAATTGTCAAGAGAAGGAGGAGTCAATCCACCACAATTGTAAATGAAGATTAGTTGGTTTTCCTATTTTTACAGCACCATCCTAAAATGGATGTAGCGCCGATGCAATGTTGTTGCATCGGCGCTATGTCATTAGTGCTGATGCAGCACCCCACGTCAGCGCTAACGATCTGAAGGCGACAGGGAACCTTCCTCGCACCAACTGAAGCCGGTAGGTGCAAGGGAGGAACTGTCCCGTTCCGGGACGGGGATTGGTAGGGCGAAGGGAGGTTGGGGACGGGACATGGGTGGACTCGGGAGGCGGCCATACAGCCGCATCCTAACCCGTCTGGGAGGCCGTGTGGTCTCCTCAGATCTGTGCCCGCTAAATAGCAGCCGCAGATCCGAGGAGCACATAGGGGAGGCTCCAGCGAATGCTCCCTTGCCATGGGGAGGCTCCAGGCACTCCTAAGCAGCATCGGATATGGCACTGGCACGTCAGCCTCGCCAGACAGGCATTGCTTAGGATTGTGCCCTTAATAGTAATGGTTTTATTTATTTATGTGTATTTATTATGTATTATAATGAAGGCTACTCCATATGAAGGCTACTCCATTTCTTCTAAGGGATTCCTGCCCACAGTAGCAGATATAATGGTCATCTGAATTAAATTCTCCCATTCCTGTCCATTTTAGTTCACTAACTCCCATGATGTCAATGTTCAGCCTTGACATCTCACGCTTGACCACATCTAACTTACCTTGATTCATAGATCTGACATTCCAGGTTCCTATGCAGTATTGTTCTTTGCAGCATCGCACTTTCCTTTCACTTCCAGACACATCCACAGCTGAGCTTCCTTCCGGTTTTGGCCCAGCTACTTCACTCTTTCTGGAGCTACTAGTACTCGTGTTCTGCTCTTCCCCAGTAGCATAATGGACACCTTCCGACCTGAGGGTCTCATCTTCCAGTGTCATATCGTTTAGCCTTTTAGTTTTGTAATCCATGAGGTTTTCTTGGCAAGAGTACTGGAGTGGGTTGCCATTTCCTTCTCCAGCGGATCACATTTAGTCAGAACTCTCTACTATGACCTGTCCATCTTGGGTAACCCTACATGGCATAGCTCACAGCTTCATTGAGCTACTCAAGCCCCTTCGCCACGACAAGGCAGTGATCCATGAAAGGGATAATACTGCTTATTTAACTTATATGCAGAGTACATCATGAGGAAGGCTGGGGTGGATGATTCACAAGCTGGAATCAAGATTGCTGGGAGAAATATCAACAACCTCAGATATGCAGACGATACCACTCTAATGGCAGAAAGTGAGGAAGACTTAAAGAACCTTCTGATGAGGGTGAAAGAGGAAAGTGCAAAAATTGGCTTGAAGCTCAACATTAAAAAACTAAGATCATGGCCACCACTCCCATCACTTCCTGGCAAATAGAAGGGGAAGAAATGGAAGCAGTGACAGACTTTATTTTCCTGGACTCCAAGATCAGCGCAGATGGTGACTGCAGCCATGAAATTAAAAGACGTTTACTTCTTGGGAGGAAAGATATGGCGAACTTAGACAACTTAATCAAAAGCCGAGACATCACCCTGCCAACAAAGGTTTGCATAGTCAAAGCGATGGTTTTTCCAGTAGCTATGTATGACTGTGAGAGCTGGACCATAAGAAAGGCAGAGCGCCGAAGAATAGATGCTTTCAAATTATGGTGCTGGAGAAGACTCTTGAGAGTCCCCTGGACTGCACGGAGGTCCAATCGGTCCATCCTACAGGAAGTCAAGCCTGATTGCTCCCTGGAAGGACAAATCCTGAAGCTGAAGCTCAAGTACTTTGGCCACCTCATGAGAAGAGAGGACTCTTTGGAAAAGACCCTCATGCTGGGAAAGATTGAAGGCAAAAGGAGAAGGGGGCGGCAGAGGATGAGATGGTTAGATAGTGTCACCGAAGCGATGAACATGAAATTCGGTGAACTCCGGAAGCTAGTGGAGGACAGGGAGGCCTGGCGTGCTGTGGTCCATGGGGTCGCGAAGAGTCGGACACGACTTAGCGACTGAACAACAATTATGTATTATGTATTTATTATGCCAACGATGACGATGACAGGAAAGTACCAGAAGGTGTTGCAAGGATGGAACAGTTGTCCATCCTAAACCACATTATCTCCTTTTTTAAAAACTCTCCTGATGTATATGTTATCCTGGCTCCCGGCTTGTCCATGTTATGGATATTACACTTACACACAGACAGACAGACTCAGGGCATGCCAGGGGCATAACAGGGCGGTGCAGTGGGCAGCGATGGGGGTGGTGACACACAACAGCCGTAGTGCCGCATCCTAAATCTGTCCCCAATTCGAGCCACTGCTGTGCATATTGACCTGTGCCTGCAAAACAGCAGGTGCAGATCCGAGCAGCCCCATAGGGCTGGCTGGGGCTTACACAGGTGCAAGGCGAAAACCTTCCCTTGTCCTGCACTGAGCGGCTGCCGCCTCCTGGATAAGGCCTCCAGGATATGGCCCTGCTATGTCAGCCTTACTATGTTGGCGCTGTTTAGTATTGGGCTGCCCGATGGGAACACATATGTAACTAGCTCTGACTATATGATGTATCTTTTGTTATGCAGTAGAGAATTCACAAGTATATTTTCTTCTGTGCAACAAAGACATTTTCCTAAGTATGAAATTGTTTCTATTGTGACAGTATATAGGGCCCGTATGGTTGGGTTGTTCAGCCATTGGTATATGAAATACAATCTCCATCTGAGAGAATCTGTTTTGAAATAATTTAATGGACTGGGTTCCCATTGGAATTGGAAAGGATATCAAATACTGGAAGACTACATTGCTTTCTTTTCATGCCATCTCAGTTGTGGAAAGCAGTGGTATTCGTTTTGAGTTACTGATTTCTCTTTTTATGACAACAGCCTTGAATGTAATTGTATTTTTCTTTGTTTTTTATGGTCTGGGTGATATCCAAAGAAAGTTATGATTAAGCATCATGATTCAAGTCGATCATGACTAACTTGTCCCATTAATTTCAATGGGACTTTCCTTGGATACAAACCTGTATGTATGCATTTAACTGATGTCACTTGCTCCAAGCCCTTGGGAAGGGATGCAATAAACACTGTATTAATTAAAATAAAGGAACTTATAGCCCAGTCGCAAGCTGCTTGGCTCCTGTAGGAGCAGCTGAAGGAAAATGGAAAGCACCCTCCCCCACAATGGAGCTCCTCAAGTTGCCACCAGCTATTTTGCTAGCAGAGAATCAAGCAGCCCCATGTTGGGCTGCACAGTCCAAGGGTGGTTGTTGGATTCAGGGCGCAATCCTAAGCAGCACTGGAATGGCGAGGCTGAGGGGCCAGTGCCAAATCCAGTGCTGCTTAGGAGAGGCATTCGTTCCCTTACCATAGGGGAGGCTCCAGCCTCCCCTATGGGCTCCTCAGATTTGAGGAGACCACGCAGCCCGAATTGGACTCCCAAATGGATCTAGGATTCGGCCGCACTCCTCCCGCCAATCCCCGAGGCGCCCTGGCCGACGCTAGGGAGGCACTGTGCGGGCACAATGGGATCGGCGCTACCTGCAGCACTGGTCCTGTTGCCTTAGCGCTGACGCAAGGGTGCCAATCGGTGCCCCCGTGTCAGCGCTAAGTGTGCAATGTCAGTGCAGCCCCATTGTGCTGATGCTGCGCGGTCCATAGGATTACACTGTCAGGGAGGGAAGCAACTCCTGGGTCCCCCCCTCTGTGCAGGCCCGATCCTCCCCTCCCCCTGTCCAGTTCCTTCCCCTCACTGCCTGCCCACCCCAAATCTACTTACTGGTCATTGGTGCTACTGGAGCGCTGGGGGCTCCTCTTTGCGGCACTGTGGCTGGGCACACACTAGATCCGCCCAGCACCAGCACTCCCTCCTCTCTGAGTGCGGAAAACATATTTTCCAGCACATTCACAACACTTTTAGCTGGTGGTATGCATGTATCATTGGCAGTAGGGTCCTTTGGATAGGGCCCTTCAACATTTTGCCCTCTGGTGCTGTTATATAATGTTACAGGCAGCGCGGCTGGCCTGGGCTGCATTCTATGCAGGGTAGGAGGCTAGTAGAACTCAACCCTGGGTAAGCTCCAGGCAGCCAGCACCAGCAAAATGACTGGCACATGTCCAAGGGGCCAGATTGGGGGCCCATGGCCTGGGGATAGGGGTTAAGAACTGCCCACATGGCCAGATCTGGACTGCACCTTCTTCTTTGGGCTGGCCCTGTCCATAGGGATGAACCATCCCCACCCCATTTTGCCTCCCCATGCCTCCCCCTCAACTTCCCCCCACTCTCCCAAACCCCAACACTGGCTGAATCTGGACATGCCTCACAGCACATTTGTGACAACCTTGAGCTAATGCAAGCAACATGCATCAACTCAGAAGTTACTTTGGGTTGTGCCCCAAATTTTCCTTTTTCCAAAGCCACGAGGACTAGAAATTCTGTATCCAGCATGCAAATAGAATTCTTTCCAGCAACAAAGTTCCTGGGACACACCATGTCTGCCTTGGGCTGTAGTTCAGGTGGATGTGTTCCCAATACAATAACTCTTCTAGTCCAGCGGAGTTTGACTGAAATTAATTGGACTGTTTTTGAGTAAGTAGTTGAACTGCCATTTGCTTCATGCCATGTCTTTAAAATATCTCAATTTCCAGCCTAGCATTTTAAAGACAGAACGAGTGCTCATCCAAAACAAAGATTATCTTTCCTGGCTTACCCTTAAGAGGACCAAAAAACCTGTTTCTTGTTCTTTGAGACTTTGACAATCTTTTCTCTCTGCACCCCTCGCAGGCTGAAGGGTTTCTTTTCCTTCCTAATGTCCTTTAACCCGCCTGTTTAAGAAGGACAAAGACAACTTGTTAAAATTCTGCTGATGTTCTGGGGAAATGTCATTTTTTTGGCAGGGCTTCCAAAGAGCAGCACAGCTTGATCCTCCTGAACATCCCTGCACACAGCCCCATCTTGACATCCGGGAGCTCTTTCCATGACAGGCATAAATTAAGCTGAAATTCAGTGGCAGACTTACGGATTATGCTGAAAAGTGTATAGCCAGAAAGGCAGATCTGAGCCAGTCAGCTCTTCCTCTCTCAGACTCCATTCCTTGAGGAAAAGATGGGTCAAGACATTTCCAGTACATCACAACTGAAAGTTATCAGCCAAAAATGGATTCCAGAGGACAATTTGACAGTGTTGCTGCAGTGAGTTGAGGGTTTGACTTTTTTTTTCCAATCTGCATCTTCAGAAATTGCATGCAGAAGGAAACAAACATGCCCTTAAACATTACAGAGAGGCGATGAAATGCCCATCTGTTTCTATCCCAATGAAGAGGACTCTCGCAGAAAGCTGACCTCTCATTCCCCCTGATTGCTGCCAACCAGCTTGTTAATTGACCCAGTTTAATTAGAAAATTGCTGGCGCCAAAAAGTAGTATTTAGAAGGGTTTAAAATAATTAAATATTGGTTGATTGA
This sequence comes from Lerista edwardsae, assembly GCA_029204185.1. Classification (NCBI taxonomy): domain Eukaryota; kingdom Metazoa; phylum Chordata; class Lepidosauria; order Squamata; family Scincidae; genus Lerista; species Lerista edwardsae. The sequence goes on along the minus strand of JAJKFI010000113.1, from coordinate 3,784,246 downwards.
TACCACAGGGGTCAGCTCCAGATGGTGGTTATTTAGGGGTATGCAAAGCTAAGCACAAAAATGCAACAGGCCGAAGCAGAAAAATCATGGCAATTGCCGGGATAATGAACGGTGGAAGAAACCCGAAGGAATTCTGTGACAGGCTGAAGCGAGAGATTAAGGAAAGTGCTTCTCTGAGGGATATCGTTTTTAAGCAGTGGTTTCACAAGGTTTCACATTTTATTTGTTCGTTTAAGACAGTCGGATAGCCATAGGGGGGCAGTGCAACATGTCTTGACAGTGGTCTCTACCGATCTCCATTGCTGTTCCTGCTTGGAATGGCTCTGAAGGTGAGTGGGAGGAGATATGCTTACAAGGAGTGTTGCAGGGCCTTACTGTATCACGTTCCCTCCGGCTATGCTAATTTCTTGAGGACAGTGGATAATCAGAAAGTGCAGTGGCATGCACTTTCTGCATGCCACTGCATGCAGAGGTGTGGAGGCAGCAATGCCCCACCAGGATTCTTCGAAAAGCACCTCAGCCACAGCCAAACCTGTGAGTGTGTACACATGCACTCATGTGTTGTGAGTGCATGGGTTGTGAGTGTTTGCTCACTCACAGGTTTGGCAGTGGTGGCAGTGCTTTTCAAAGAACCCCCTCACTGCCTCACCTCCTGGCCTCACACTACACGCTGCTGAAAAGCTGTGATCAATCTATACCTGTGAATAAGGCTGCAAGCTTCTAGAAGGCACATGTTGCTGTGTCCTGCCATATATGTGCTAGTTTTCAGTATTCTCTTTCACAGCAGAATCTTATGACAGCCGGCTGATGGCAGAATGCATGTTGCTCTGCAGTGACTGCTTTATGGCAGTCATCAAGCTGCTGCCAACAGCATGCTGGGTAGCCAGGTCAGCATGGGCAGTTGGTTCAACACAGAATTTCAACTTCCCTCCTTCATCTTTTGATGCCATTCCACTGAGCTGTGCCACAAGCCACTGCACTGGGTCCCTGCATGCTCAATAGCAGTCCAATTGGGCCACAAGACCTGACAACCACTAAGAATTCCTACATCTTATAATATGGGCTCATTGCATGACTCCTTACCACAAGCTACACTGGTCAAATATATAAGGTTCTGAACAAAGAATCAAGAATGTGGCCTAGTAGAAGATGGCCATTGAGAGCTCAGTGGGAGGTGAAGGATCGCAGCTCCCCTCCTTGCCTTCAGAACTATTCATGGCTTGGACAGCTGGCTAAGCTGAAACACAAATGGCACTGGAGGCAAGGGGGAGGGCCATGTTACCAGGAGCTCAGGCTCCAGCCTCCCCCTACGCGCTCCTTGGATCTGCACTCGCTAAAGAGTGGATGCAGATCAGAGGAGACCGTGCGGCCCGAATTGAGGTAGCGCAGCCTCTCCAATGGGCCTAGGATTAAGCCTTATGGCCAAATCCGAGGCCTGCCCTCCGCCCACCAATCCCCGGGGCGTGCTGTCATGGCACCTCCCTTGCGCTGGCCGGCTTCAGCCGACACAAGGGAGGAGCTGCACGGACACTACAGGGCTGGCGCTGCCAGCAGCGCTGGCCCTGTGGCCTTAACGTCGTTGTAGGGCACCCAATTGGCACCTGTTGTGCTGGCGCTGCGCGCACTGTACGATTGCGCTGTGAGAGTCAATGGAAAAGGAACGCATAAACACCCTAACCGGATAAATAGAGAGCATTTACTATGCAAAGTTCAAAAGAAGCAATGCCAAGAAGTGGAACAACTAATGCTGGTAATTAGATCATTTTCTGTTTTGCTGAGTTAACATACCTACTATATATGCCTCTCTCCTGACTTTGATATGCATTTTGATGTCGTACAAATTATGGTTTAAACTCTCTTAATTGAGCTAGGGATTTGTGTGGATCTCTCCGTTTTTAATGTTTGGTAATAAATATGTGGTTCTACAGCAGCTAATTAAGCCTTTAAGTAAAGTTATCACCCAAAAAACCTTTAATTCCACAGAAAAGGAGGAAAAGAATTTTGGCCCAGTGTAGAAAGATATTTTTCTGCATCTGAAAGTAGTGACAGGGTGTTTCTTAAAATATAGTCAGCCTCCTGTATTCACATATGATACATTCCCATTGCCACTACAGATACCCAAAAATGCAAATAGCAGTGAATTGCATTTACCACTGCACTGCAAAACATCCTGGGGTGCAACTGGAAGGCACAAGACATTCTGGTAGTCTTCTTGCTATCTGGCACAATATTGTGCTATTGTGCGTCTTTGTTGACAGACCTCCAGCCTACATCCTGTTCATCATTTTGTTGGCAATCCTCCAGCCTGTTACCAGGAACTGCCAACAAAGATGGACAGGAAGCAAGTTGGAGGGTTGCAAACAAAGATGGACATTGAGGGACACAAACTGCACAGGAGACAGCATCAGGAGGGCTGCAAGTGGGGCAAAGGAAGTAAGACAGCTGAGTTATGAGCATGATGGGGCAATGAGATGGAGTGTGACTGGGGGAATTTGTGAACTGCAGAAACCAAGTGCAAGGATACAGGGGCCTACTATATAGTCATGAAGTTGTGGGCCCTTGATTGGCTTACCAAGAGGCAACAGGTAGCTGCAGCAGTGAACTATTCTTTTTATCTTAGCAATGTTTTTTAAATTCTGCTGCTGTTGCCAGCCAGAAGCCCAACAGGTAGGCTTATGAGGTGGTGATGGAGAGGTTTCAGCAACAAATGCAAGTCCTCTTTTACCTCATGGTCTGTAAGTATAGCAACAGCAGTGAGGGAGGATTCACTTTCTGGTACTATGTGATCATGAGCTCCAGCATGCATGAACCTTTCAATATATTGGGCGAGGAGGTTGTCAGAAATCCTTGCAGAGCTTTTTTGGTGCACACGCCAAAGCTGAAGTCACCACTTGATGCCGACATTGGCACTCAGTGCCCATATATACGAGCGTCATATTAAATGTGTAGTTTGGCCTTGCATGTGCATTCATGTGTTTTAATGTAAATAGAAGCTGCTGATCAGGATAAGGATCACGGTATATGAGAAGACATATCTTTTCTCTTCTGCTGGGAAAATTCCTCCGACAATTTCGTATTAGCATGTCCAGGGCATGTGGGGTGTCGGGACTGCCGCAATTGAACTCCCACCTGTCGGTCTCTCTTCCAGAGCTCCAAGCACTCCACTCGGCTCAGAAAAGGCCTCAGAATGTCAGAGTCGGGAGTAGGGGGTTGCTCCACCCTGGTCCTACTCCCCTATGGGGTTTCTTAGGGAAAAGGCAGACCGAGCTTCTGCACCAGCCAGCTGCCAAACCCCTTCCGCCTCTCATCATTTGCCAAGAACCCTTTTGTGGAGTAAGCCCTGCCGTCCTCCCTTCAGACTGGGCCCTCCCCCGGAGAATGGACAGCTAGCTGGTCCAATCCCAGGCCATATCCAGGGGGCTTTGCTTCCCCTGGGTATCCCTGCCCATCTGGGGCTAGTGCAGAGCCCAAGGGGGCTGCCTGGTTGGCTTCTGCCCTGCCCTGCCCTGCCCTGCCCTGGCTGCTGGGGTATGGGGCCAAAAGTGGGTCTGGCACAGGTGCTCTGCCCCCCTGCATCTGCTGTCCTGGGTGTGGGCCCCTGGGGCTTAGCCCTCTGTGGGCCAGGCCCACCACATCCTGAGCCATTCAGGATGCATCTCCTTGGCCAGGGGCCAGGCTGCAGCAGCCCAGAGTGCCGCCCATTGCCACCCATGCCAGTGGGCCCATGCCTGGCCAGTGCAGCATGCACAGGCCTCCACACGGCGGCAACCTGGCATGCAGCGCCCCGCCACCGCAATCTTGAGAACCAGCCAAGGTGTGATCTTGGCTGCCTGTGAAGCCTCGGAAGGTGCAAGAGTGCAGCCAGGATGATGACCACACACTGAAAAGGAAACATCTGGAGAAATGAAAGGTTCTGTGAATTATACATAGAGTTATAATTGGGGTTTATGCATAGCCTGCCAATGTAAACCGCCTTGTGTCTTGAGAAATCTTGAAAAAGGCAGTATAAAAACACCTTAAATAAATAAATAAAGTGGAGCTGAAAAATCTCAATCCTTTTAGTGCGAAGTGCCTTAAAAATTACAACTATACTGACTGGAGAAAGGGTTGCCAACCATTCTGCCAAGAGACCAAGTCAGTCTGGGATCAGGAGAACCCCTCTCCTCGGGAAGAACTTTCTAGCCTGACCGGCCTGCTTGAGAGGGAGGAGTTGCCCAGAAGCCAAGGACTGAACCTGACATGCAGAGCTGACTGGAGAATGGAGGGTCTTGAAGGAAACAAACACAGGCACAAAAAATGACTGTCTTGCTCTTGAAAGGCAGCCAGACAGGGACAAGGAAAAGAAAATGGCTGCTGATAAAAGAAAACCAGCAGACAAAAGAAGGCAAAATTAAGGCAACCACAAGGACAAAAACAGAAAACAATAAAGAGCCAAGTGGCTGAACCAAAAAAACAGAAGTGAAGAAGGAGAGAGGGAGTGGGAAATTGCACGGCCGGGAACATGTGCTAAATTCAATTAACAGCCCAATTCTAAGCTGTGCTGGCGTAGGCAGTCTAGTGGGCCTGCGCTGCATCCAACACAGCTTCCAGGGTGACTGGAGCCTCCATAGCATCACAAGAGCATGATTGCGCCCTTGCACCATAGGCACCAACCTCCCTGACGTGCTCCTTGGACCAGTGTCTGCGAAATTGCAGGTGCAGAACCAAGGAGACCGCGCTGCCCGAATCAGGGCCATGCATCCTGGGAGTGAGGCCTTGGATGTAGCCTAATGGCTGCATCCCAAACCCAAACCCACATTTTTTGAAGTTATCTTCAAAAGCAGCAGCAGAGTACCATGAAAATCTCCTAGTCCCATGCAGCAGTGCCCTGTTGATGAATAACACATCCTCTCTGCTAGAAGAAAAGTGCCACAGCTGAGCCAGAAAGCCGACAAACACAGTATCCAAGCTGCACATGCAGCTGGAGCCTACCCATAGCCAACCACAGAAGAACGTAGCTTTAAAGAGAAGCTGACAGGCACAGCTCCTGAAGCCGCAAATGCAGCCTTCGCGCCATATGTGCACCCCTAAGGAAGCTGTCTGGCTGTTTACAAGCCTCTCAAAATGGGCAGAAGACGAGCCAGCAAAAGCACATCTTCTCCTGCTTGGAAAAGGGCACCGACTGAGCTCAGGAGCACTTCCGCTCCCTGTGCAACACGGCCAGCCGATCCTTGGCCCCGGTTTGCTTGCCCTGTTTGCTTGTGGGGGGCATGCAAGGAACTCCGAGGCCCTGAAGAACTCCCACCAGCAATCTGTGCAGTACCGTCTGCATTTTATACTCTAAGAAGTCAATTTCAGTTCTAATGAATATGGGACTAAAACCAGGCGCGTACCCGGGCGAAACTACTCCCAGGGCACGCAATGTCACGACATCACGGGGTGTGGCTTCTGTCCGCCATGCTGGGCAGAAGCCAAGCCCCACCTCCTTGTTTTGCCCGGGAAGCAGTGCACCTCTCAGGGGGCTTCCCCGGGCTGCCGGTCGGGCAAACTGTTTGGCAAGGGGGGAGGGGGCTGCGAGAGGATTGTTTGTGCACAACAAGGAAGGAAAGGCGCCTGAGGCGCCAACACAAAGCAGAAGCAGCGCAGGGCGCACGGGGTGTGTGTGCAACTCACCGAAACCAAAAACTCCAGAGTGCCCACATAGCAGCTCATTCAAAACGCATACACTGAGGCGCAGCTTCTTCTCCAAGTCTTTCCCGCTTTCGCCTTCCCCTTCCTCTTTGATTTCTTCTGTCATCGTTCCCCCCCAGCCTGCCCACCACCACTCTCCCCACCCCAAAAAAAGCGAGGCAAGGCAAGGCGAGAAAGGCAGGGAAAAGCCTCAGGGGTTCCTCCACCAAAGTTCAGAAAGGAGCATAACAAAAGAGCCTCCTCAGTTCCATAGTGGGGCTGCACTTCTGAGGCGCTGTAGAGGCGGCTTCGACAGGCTCCCCCGTTGCATGAGAAGTGAGAAAGAAAGCGGTTTACTCTCTGAAGTGTCCTTTTACCATAAGGAAGAGTCTAGGAAGTGAGTGGTCACTGCTCCTTGCTCCCTTTGTATAACTGAGGGACTGCCAGGCTTCAGGAAGCGGCGGTGGAGGCAGCGCTTGGACATTAATCAAAAGCTTTGTGTACGTGTGACTCCGACCCCTTCCCTCCTCTGCACCAAATCTCAGCAAAAAGCAAAAGGAAGCACAACCTTGGGAATGGTTGCGTGCCAGCAACTGCTTGTTTCACACACAAGCCTGCGCGCTTTGAGTTTCTTCGGTTTGAGTTTGTTCGCACTTTGAGTTTGTCCCAAATGAGCTCGACTGCTGGGATTCTGGCTTGGGTGTTATTATTCTTTGTGTTTAACAGTCAGTCACAGGTCGCGTCTTCTCCCCACACAGTCCCTCCCTCCCGCCCCACCCCACATGAGTATTATATAAAACATACATATATAAAGAGGGGCTCAGGGGGCGTGGCGGCGGCTTCCTTCCCCGGGCTGCCGCTCAGGCACTTTAAGTACTCGAGTGGCAGGCCGGCAGGGGAGACGCTGGCACGCCTCCCGGCTCGGGGTGCAGGGGGCGCAAATTTGCACCATGCCTGCACAAAACTACAATTTGGCTCTGCTTTGCCAAAATGGTCCTTAGAAGTGCCTCTTCCACATGATGTCAGTGTTCAGGAAGGTAGAAATTTCTGCAGAAATACAGATGCAGATTTCAAAGTCATAAGCAACAAGTTATATGAGCTCATTAATGCCCTGAGCGGCAAGCAGTGTGCCTCAATGTGCTGTGTAAGCTGCCCCTCCCCCAATCACAGCCATTTGGGGCAGCGAGGACAACACAGAGGTGTCTCCTCTGTTTTGCTTTCACCACCCAGAATGGCTCTGACAGCAAGGGGCATCCTGTAAAACCTGAGTCCACCACAGTCTCAGGGTGCTACTGTGTGGTCTCCATGATTGGATCCACCAATTAACAGCAGTCATTGGGGGAAGAACCTAGTTTGGATTGGAGCCATGTGCAGGAGGGGGTAGTTTCTTCTTTTACCACATGCAAATTTTTACCCTTTCATGCAAATTGCTTCCCTCCTCAGTTCTACTAGCCAAAGAAAGTAAAATTAGGGTTATTTTTTTGTTTTTTTTGTTTTAAAACCAATCAACCTGTTCTACTGCTAAAGAGAAACAGCAAAATACTTTGGTTGATTTCTGGAATCTATGCATATCATATCCTGCTATATGAGCAAAATGCAAGTAAAACAAACACAATGTGTTTTCCTTTTTAAAAAAGAAATAATTTATCTATCTGAATGGTTGCAAAACAGTTTCTTTTTTTTAATAGTGACATGTTTTTGCCTTTTTTCTGTAGTCTATTCGAGTCTGACATGTATCTTATTTTTGTCTTGGAAAATAACAGCTCTCAAAATGAGTTCAGTTTTGTAGTTGCAATTTTGTTTCTTTATGGTTGAATTCTCAGATATTATTCTCACTTTAGAAACAAAAGGAATATTTATACTTGGCCACAAGTCCATTTCTAGTTACCAAATTATTCATCTGAGGATCTCTAATCCACTTGCAAGTCAAAACGAGCTCTCAGAACCAGAGAAAAATATTACATCACCCCTCACATATACATTGCAAAATCCAAGAAAAATTCAAACTAAGAACCCAGTTTTATGCTGCATGACCGCCCAGGCAGCTACCACTGCATCCCAAGGCAGCCAGGCAGCTATGGAACCCTCCATGGGAAAAGGGGACATTTGCCCCCTTTCCCCACAGTAAAGGCCCAGGGCACGCAACAGGTCTACTCGCTTCTGCTATTCTGCTTCTGCTATTTAGCCAGTGCAGAAGCAAGGGCCTCTGAGTAAGGTAGTGCAGCCTTATTTGCCAGGAGTAAGGACCTTACTGAGGTCAGGAACCAGCGGCATGAGTCTCTGCCAGTCCTACCAGTCCTGCCCCTGCCCCAGAACTGCCCCAGAAAAATGATCAAAAACGCCTGATATTAGTGTCGAATCCATAGTTTTTGGGGTCAATGAGATGAACGGTGATGCTCCCGGTGCTGTTTAAGTCCACATTTAGCCCCCTCAGCATGGGGGGGGGGGTGAGAAGGGGCAAAAAATAAAGTGTCCAAAATGGCCAACGTTAGTGTCAAATCCATAGTTTTTGCTGAGCTGATTGGTAGAATTCATTCCTTTTCATGTCTAATAGAAGCTTGGGATAAATAAATACCCAGGCAACGCCGGGTAAGGAAAAGCTAGTACCTTATAAAGCATGCAAACATCACTTCTAGTTTCGCCTGAGAACTAAAAGTCATGTTTGTGCTCAAAATGGCCCTCAGAAAACCCTCCAGACTTGACCAGAGCACAGTTACTGGTTTGGAGCATGGGGGTAGCCCAATTCTTGAATACCTATGGATTTTGGTTCCATTAACTCCCATGGATAACCAGGGCAAACCTGTATTAACTGCGCTGCATCCAATTCACTAAACATGATTCCATGTGTCTGTAATACCTATTGTGAATGTTAGAGCAAATCCTAACCTGAAATTAGGCCAGCACAGTTAGGGCAGCACAGTTTGGCTAGCACAAGGGCCACTGTAAAATATGTTTAGACCACTCTTGGAGTCAGAGAGATCAGCATATAGATGTGTGCCATCCTCCCTGATTCTGAGAGTGGTCCAAACATGCTTTATGGTTGCCCTTGTGCTGGCCAAACTTTGCTAGCCTAACTCCAGGATTGCGCCCTTAGTCAGATCTCCACCACATTCACTCCATATTTGAATGGGACATACACTAATTAGGAAATTAACCATGAATGGGGCATATGGTATTATTATTATTATTATTATTATTATTATTATTATTATTATTATAAATGAATTTATACCTATGCTCCTATGTTAGGCCACCCAAGATGGCTTACAATAAAAATACAGAATTAAATTTAAAAACAATAACAGATAATTAAAACAAAATAGACCACAATGGACACAACAATCATTAAAATTATAGATTAAAAAATTGTAAGTTAAAATACAAACTAAAATGCCAGCCCATCATGTCAGCAATTAAATGCTTCCTTAAAAAGAAAGGTCTTAAGACCCGGCTGAAATATTGCTAGTGAGGGAGCTGTTCTTAATTCCAAGGGGAGGGAATTCCACAACCGTGGAGCCACCACCGAGAAGGCCCTATTCCTGGCTGCCATCCCCCTCACCTCACCTGGTGGCGGCACAGTCAACAGAGCCCCCCCCGATGACCTGTGAGCACTGGTAGGATTGTATGGAAGGAGGTGGTCCCTCAAATACCCTGGACACAAGCCGTAAAGGGCTTTAAAAGTCAAAACTAGCATTTTTGAATTGGGCCCAGAAACGAACTTGCACCAGTGCAGCCACTGAAGCAACAGCTGACTGAGCTGAACCGACAAGCCACGACAACCACATGGGCAGCCGCATTCTGCACTAATTGCAGCTTCTGGACTGTCTTCAAAGGCAGCCCCACATAGAGCACATTGTAGTAGTCTAATCTGGATGTCACCAGGGCATGGGTCACTGTGGCCAGGTTTGAGCAACCCAAGTATGGTTGCAGCTGGTGAATCAACCGAAGCTGAGCAAAGGCTCCCCTGGCCACAGCTGCCACTTGAGAGTCCAGGAGCAGCTGCAGAGAACCCCCAAGCTGCGGACTTGCTCCTTCAGAAGAAGTGCAACCCCATTCAGAGCAGGAAGGTAGTCCAATATCTGAGTCATAGTCTTCTGGACCAGGAGAACCTCTTGTCTTATCCAGATTTAATTTCAGCTTGTTCGCCCACATCCAGTTCCCAACTGCCTCCAGGCAACCGTCCAAGACCTCGACTACCCCCTCAGAATCAGGAGGAAAGGAGAGATAAAGCTGGGTGTCATTCATCAGCATACTGATGACACCCTACCCCAAACCTCTGGATGACTTCTCCCAGGGGCTTCATATAGATGTTGAACAGCATGGGGGATAGAATGGATCCTTGTGGCACCCCAAACATAAGAGGCCAGGCATCCCCAAGCACCACCTTCTGGGGTCTGTCAGCCAGGAAAGAACGGAACCACCACAAAACGGTACCTCCAACTCAGCCAACTGACCCAGAAGGACACCATGGTCAATAGTGTTGAAGATCGCCAAGAGGTCCAGCAGGACCAACAGGGACACAATCCCCTTGTCCATTCCCTGGCGCAGGTCATCCATCAAGGTGACCTAGGCAGTTTCAGTCCCAAACCCCGGCCTGAAGCCAGACTGGAATGGATCCAGATAATGCACTTCTTCAGGACCATCTGAAGCTGAGATGCCATCACCTTCACAATCACCTTGCCCAGGAATGGGATATTTGAGACTGGCTGAAAGTTGTTCAAATTGGTAGGATTCAGGGAGGGGTTCTTCAGGAGGGGGTGGACTATTGCCTGCTTCAAAATAGGTGGCAACACCCCCTCCCTCAAAGATGAATTCACCACCTCCCTGTCCACTTGGCAAGCCATCCCCATGCAGATCTAATTAGCCATGCTGGACAAGGCTCAAGCAGGCAAGAAGCTGGTCTCACACTCCAGAGAATCTTGTTCACATCCTCAGGTTCTACAAGCTGAAAAGAATCCCAAATGATTGGAACAACAGGTGCCCCAGGAACATCACTAGACACTCCCAATGTGGTGTCCAAGTCATGCTGAATCTGATCGACCTTCTCAGCGAAGTGCTTGGCAAACTCTTCACAGCGAGCCTCTGTGTGTTCCTCCCCAGTAGCGGGGGGGGGGGGCAGATGGAGTAGGCCACAGACCACACAGAACAGCTCAGCAGGGCGATTCTCTGCAGATAGACTAGTCACAGAGAAATAAGCCTTCTTAGCTGCTAGCACGGCTGTTGAGTAAGCTCTAAACTGGGCTCTAGCCCATATGCGGTCAGATTCACCACTGTCACTCTAGCTGCCTGACCTGCAGCTTCATCATTTGCAGCTCCTTGGAAAACTAAGGGGCTGCTCTTATGCTGCGACTGGACAGAGGCCACTCAGGAGCGATCTCATCCAGGGCCCAGGTCATCTCCCTAGTCCAGAGGTCAACCAGGGTACTGGGTGGGTCGCCAGTTCTGGCAACAGGAAAATCCCCCAGAGCCCTCAGGAATCCATCTGGATCCATCAGTCTCCGGGGGCGGACCATATAATGTGATCCCCCGCCATTGCAGAGGTAAGAAGTTCCGATGAACCTAAATCCCACCAGGAAGTGATTTGTCCATGACAAAGGAGTGATCTTAATCTCCACCTCCAGAGGACCATCAACCTGGCCAGCAGTAAACACCAAGTCCAGCATACGTCAGGGCAGATATTCTCTGAGACAGACCCATGGTTGCCATGGCGGCCATGAAGTCCTGAGCCGCAGCTGTCCCCAGGGCCTCGGACATTAAAGTCCCCCAGCATTAATAGGCGATGGGACTCCAATACCACACTTGAGATCACCCTCATCAGCTCAGGCAAGGAACTGTTGGGCAGCACGGTGGGCAGTACACCAACAGAATCCCTATTCTGTCTCGCCCCTCCAACACAACACAAAGGCACTTGAACCCAGTGGACCGCTGAACAGGGTAGCTGGTGAGATGGATGGTATCCCGGCAGCCTATTGCAACCCCGCCTCCTGCCCTGTAGTCGTGGCTGCTGCAGTACCTGGAAACCTGGTGGACACATCTGGGAGAGACTTACACCTCCCGACTCATCCAACCAAGTCTCCGTGACACATACCAGGTCAGCACCCTCAACCAGATTTAAATCCTGAATGAGGCAGGTCTTATTATTCACCAACTTGATATTCAGAAGCAGCAGTTTCAGACTCAGGGGATCCTTGCCCAGAATGTCAAGGGTCAGAGGGTTAGGAGAAGGAGAAAGAGGGACAGTCTGCCTGTGACTGACCCTCGTTCTCTTATAATGACCTGCCCAACCCCTACCCCCACTTCTTCCATTACCCGTAACTCTACTGATAGTGGCTACACTTCCTCCCCCCAAACTCCCTCGAGGTGTCAAGCACATTAGCTCTCGGCAGGATCAGCCTTCAAATCAATAAGCCTTCACCACACAACACACACACACACACGCCAAACAAACCAAACTTCACTATCAACCAGCTTAAAACGCAATTTATAATGAAACTACCTAGTGCAGCAACCTCGCCCCCCTCTCATTCAAGGTACACACCTTGCCCCCAGTGGTGTCATCTACAAATAAGGAACAGGAAAGCTGGGTGGGACTTCTGCGGGACTTCCGCGTGATTGGCTGCCTGCCCGTCCCATTCCGCGGCTGCCCTTGCCTCGGGGGGGGGTGTGCCTGTTCGCTGGGGGAGATGGGTGGGGGGTGCGCTGGAGCCTGGGCGAGCAGCGGTGGGACACTCAAACCGGGGGCAGCCCTCCCCAAGGCCAGGGCAGCCGCAGAACGAAATGGGCGGGCTGCCAATCACGCGGAAGTCCCGCCCAAGTCTCGCCCAGCGTTCCCATTCCTTGTTTGTAGATGACACCACTGCTTGCCCCTCTCACTGAGGCAAAGGTCCCCTCTCACCCCCAGTCCCCCTCTCACTAAGGCAGGGGTTTCCAACTAACTCCTTGGCCTCACTCTCACTAAGACCAAGATTAACCATTCCCTTCTTAAAACAACCCTCACTCTACCACATCCACACACACTCACACTCTAGGCATCCAGGATTTAATTTGCTGACATGAAGCCTTCCTATCTCCAAGGAATACACAGGGGAGGTGTGTGGCAACTGATTATCCAAAGGGTGTCGCACAGCAGCAGGCATCCAGATCCTTCGATCCACATGGTGAAAAGCCACAGGCAGTGAGCCCTTTGGCTCCTGCCCTTAGGCTCGCACTAAGGGCTCATGCTCCTGGCAGGCCGAAGGCCCTAAATAGGAGGCCCTAAATAGGAGGCCTTGCAGGAGGGACAAGGAGAAAAAGTCAGTATCTCCCAGCTAGGCTGAGCAGGTCTTCCCTCAGCCACTGCCTTCTCTCCCAGGTGTCCTCACTGAGTGGTGGCTCTTCCTTTCTCCTCCACCCATTCCATGTGAATGGAAATGTGAGAGACAGAGCTTAAAGGGAAATGGACACAGAGCCACAGATTCCATAGTATTCACAAACCTCCATTTGCATATTTGGCAGCTTCCAAGAATGCAAAAAGACAACTACAGATTGATTATCCCTTATCTGGACTGCTTGGGATGGGAAAGTGTCCAGATTTCAGATTTTTCTGGATTTCAGAATAATTGCATAAATGAGAAATGCTTTCTCTTTTCACTGTTGCCCACAAGGGTGTCTGCTGGCCTCTGACATTTTTCAACAATGTCTGTATAGTATAGGCACACACCATAGAGCAGAGAATAGAACTTACAGCCTGTATGTGGGAATGAGCACAAGTCTTTCCTTCTGCAGAAAGTTTTTTAAAAAGTCTGGATTTCAATGTCTGGATTTCTAAATAGTCTGGATTTTGAATGTCCAGATAAGGGATACCTGTATATCAACTGTGTTTAGATGGTAACAGCAACTAGGCCTCAAATAAATGGCTCAAAGAACAAAATATTATTCAAATTCATGATCATCCTCTTTTTTTTGGCCAATCTGAAATTTAATTCAGGGCGCAATTCTAGCCTAGAGTTAGGCTGGCACAAAGGACACCTTAAAGAACTGTATGTTTGGACCACTCTCAGGCTCAAATCCTAACCAAATTTCCAACCCTGACATAGCTGTGCCAATGTGGCATGTGCTGCATCCTGCAGTTGGGGGGCAGTCACAGAGGCCTCCTGAAGGTAAGGGAATGTTTGTTACTTTTCCTAGTAGCTACATTGCCCATACCCTGGTGTTGGAAAACTGGTTAGGACTGTGCTCTCAGAGTAAGAGAGGCCAGCACACAGATGTGCGCCATCCTCCCTGACTCTGAAAGTGGTCCAAATGTGTTTTACGGTGGCCCTTGTGCTAGCCAAACTTTGCTGGCCTATGCCGGCCTAACTCCAGGTTAGGATTGCACTCTCATTAGTTCTAAATACAAGGATAAGGATTTTGAACCATAAAATGAACCATCAATGTGACACCTTTTGAAAAGCTGCAAATGGAAATTGACAGATCAAAATGAATTAGACCTGCCAATCTGTTCACAAAGGTGTAAATTCTTTCACGAGGCTCTAGTAACAAGCTGACAATGTCATTTAGTTGTATTACTTCAATTCTAAGCATGCCATCTAACATTTAAACTTGTCTGGCTTTATGTGAATTGTTAGTAGTTTTAATTATCACTCTAATTTTATTTCCTGATATTCTGTATGTTCCTGTTTTTGTACAATAATCAATTATAGCATATTCTTATGATAGTTCTTCCACAGCTTTCCAAAATTATAACATTGGGTCCATGGGATTTCTTTTATTAGCTTCCATATTCCACTAACTACAAGCTGATATAGTTCTATTAGCTCAGGCTTTTTCAGAGCATGACCTTTTAAACCCTACCAGGCTTTACTAGGCATATTTCATAACTTCCTTTTTAGATCAACAGTAACCTGTCAGATATTTCCACCTTATTTTCAAAGGGATAGGTGATCCTGTTTGTCTTTTTTCCAGCCTCTTTGTCTGTTCTCCCTCTTATTATTGTCTGCTTTTTAATCCCTATGTTTAATCTCGATGCAATACATCTGTAGCAAATAAGAGATCCTTCCTTGTATCACACACGCAGAGCACCACCCACTCCTGGTTTGAATAGTCCAGTCAATTTAGGGGGAAAAAACCCATAACCCGGGACTAAGTCTAATAAAAGGTCTGTCAACTGTTTTTGTCAGTACTAGGTGTACTGATTGACAGGAAAAATACTTACCAAAACTGGACAACCAGAAGTGGGTTATTTTCAAGATGGCAGCCGCAAACCATGAAAATCGGCCAAAATCATGTAAGCTTAGAAAAATTCCCACAACAGGTCTGTCAACTGTTCTTGTCAGTACTAGGTGTACTGATTGACAGAAAAAAAACTTACCAAAACCTGACAACCGGTTATTTTCAAGATGGCAGCTGCAAACCATGAAAATTGGCCAAAATCATGAGCATTGTAAAAATTGAGCATCAATGGAAACAACACCAGATGCTGTTCCGAGCACGCAAAGATATGTTATTGATGAAGGCTACTTGATAAGGAAGTTGAAGTGGAAAAAGGGAGACATACAGCAAAATAGCAAAGGTATATGCAGTCTTTACAGTTAAACAGTATGGGTTGGCAACTGTAGTGTTGGATATGACTGTAGTGATGGATATGATGCAGGTCCTTCAATAAAGGATAATACACATCAGAGAATGCAACAAAACTTTAATTATCCAATAGTTCACTTCACAACTGATACTGAATTCGAAGGGAAGCAGGAAGAATTCCTTTCAGTAGGACACAACAAACACCAACTAATCAAATTAATCACTGAAGAACTGGTGACGAGAGGCTGTGTGGTTTTTCAAGCACAAGGTGACGCTGATGTGGACATTTCAAAGGCCACAGTGAATAGTGCCAAGGAACATTCCACCACACTCATTGGGGAGGATACTGACCTGTTAATTCTTCTGCTACATTACCAGTGATGTCATGCACCCACTACACACCACTACCTTACCGGTTCCTAGAAATTGAGCTGGCCCTGCCCACTCGAAGCTGCCCCCGTTGGCTGGTTGGCTCAGCAGCTGCGCATGCGTACTGCATGCCCGCAGCCGTTGCCTGCACTTTCTGTGAGGAGGCAGGCAGACAGGCAGCGTGGTGGTGGTGGCAGCAGCAGCAGCAGCGGAGCAAGAGGACTGGAGGCGGCAGCAGCAGCGGCGGCAGCAGCAGCAGCGAGGGAGACCTGGGAATAAGGCAGCAAGCGTGAGAAGGTAGGCTGCCTGGGGCTCCCACTCCCTCCAGCCATGCAGATCCAGCGTCCCGTTTCCTCCTGCAGCCTCCCCCCAGCCCCAGCCCCCATGCAGTCTTTTTTTGGTCACCCGTTCCCTTTCCTGGTCCTTGCCGGCCAGCCCGGTGCTCAGTCGGGCGCTCACATGGTCGTGCGGCCCGGTGGTTTACCCGTTCCCCCTCCTGCTCATTGCCAGCTCCTTGCATTTAACATTAAAGTTAAATGGCTCCCTATCCCAAAGGGCTCACAATCTAGTACAGTCTAGCCTGCTATTTAACCGGGGAACAGTTGAAGCAAAATATGTATATACACATCTCTAGAAAGCAAAGCAATAGAAGTTAAATCCACACTAACCACAAGCTGAAGTTAATACAAACATGATCACATCCATTGCAACAATCATGACATCACTTCCAGCTATGACCTCACTTCCTGCCACGACATCACTTCCGGCTTATGATGTCACTTCCGGTGGGCGGACCCTGACAAGTGCCAATCAAAAGTGAGTACCTGTTCCTAAAGCATTTGGATGACACCACTGTACATTACGCAGAAGTGAATGGCAATCCACTGTATTTTAGATCAGACACTCAGTCACGAGGCATTCCAAAAGTGTACAACATCAATTACTTGAAGTCTACTCTGGGCAGTGAGTTATGTGCACAGTTGTTGTTCCTTCATGCATTCACAGGATGTGATTCCACCTCATGTATTTATGGTGTTGGGAAAAAAGCAGTTTTCCACAAAATTTTAAAAGGGAATTCTGTCCTTCAATCCTGTGCAACTGCATTCACTTTACCAGGCAAGAACCCCACTGAAATAGTAAGTCTTGGCAATCAAGCGATGGCTGTTATTTTTGGTGGCAACAGCAACAGTTCTTTGGCAGCCTTGCATTACCAGACACTTACCAAGAAATTCGTCACAGCCAATCGTTTGTGAATCCAGAACGCCTGCCTCCAACTGAGTCTTCCACAAAATTCCATAGTCTAAGAGTGTACTATCAGACCATGATTTGGATGGATATGGCTGGGGAAATGAATCCTGTGGACTGGGGTTGGAAACTCGATGGCGGTGAACTTGTACCAGTAATGTGTGATATTAATGCTGCACCAGACACTCTACTGCAAATTATACACTGCAATTGTAAAACTGGTTGCAGTGGTACCCGCTACAGTTGCAGAACATATGGACTTCCATGCAGTTCTGTATGTGGATCGTGTCAAGTAACAAATTGTGACAACCAGGTGTTAGGTGACCTAGAGGGCAGTGATGAGGATGAATAGAAAATTAAGGAGTTACTGTTTTATCCGCATATTGCTGCAGTTTTCTTAACCTAGTTTAAGGGGTTCTTTGTTGAATATGTAGCTTTTAAAAAAGGAAACAGTTCAGTTCAAATGTATTACGATAATAAAACATACAACTTGATATTTGTTATGACTGGTGTTGTACCTGCAATGCTCATTACATTGGAATCCAATCTTCAACCCACGGACCAAGTAATCGGTTAAAATGAATTACTTGACCATAAAAAAGCCTTGAGTTTCAAAAAAGAAAAAAGTTCTAAGCTTAAAAATAGCACAAGTTACATTATTTTGGCCGATTTTCATGGTTTGCAGCTGCCATCTTGAAAATAACCCACTTCCAGTTGTCCAGTTTTGGTAACTTTTTTCCTGTCACTCAGTACACCTAGTATTGACAAGAACAGTTGACAGACCTATTATTAGACTTAGTCCCGGGTCTAATGACATATTGACTGGACTATATGGAAGGCTTTAGCTCCCATCAACAGCTAGCCTGATCATGCACAAATATTATGATGTATGTGCATATCACTCTTGTTTAATTCCAAATTAAATGGAGAGGGGAAAGAGAACAGCAAAACTCACAGCCCAATCTTAATTCCTGTGCGATGATGCAGTGGATTCTGCTGCATCCTGCAGGGGAACTTTGGCTGCTGGAGGTCTCCTGGAGGAAGGCCCCAGAAACTGTTATAGGTCAACTCGGACCTGTGCCAGTTCAATTACTGGTGCAAGTCCATACTGCCCCGAGAAAGTGAATCAGGCCTCGGAAGGGTGTTGGGATTCAGCATTCACCACTGCTGATGATCCTGCCCCCTCCCAGGCCTGATCTGCCATCACTGCCCGTTGCTCTCACCTCTCCCCATACCTCCTCTCCCCCATCCAGTTCCAACTCAGTGTAGGCTTACTTGATCTGGTTATTTTCCATCAATCCACTGGCACATGAGGGAAAGCTCTAGAAGGCTTTACAGCTGTTTTGCAGCAGCTGGTGCCAGCCAAATGCATATTCCACCAGTGGGACAGACCTATAGGATTAGGCTGTGTTTTTTTTAGATTTTACAAATTCAAAGAAGAAAACATTTACCTAGAATATTTGTGAGAAATCTAACGTTTCAGAACAAGGAACACAGATTTTTTAAAAGCAGTCCAAGGAATGCTCTCCTATTATGAGGAGAGAAGGTTATTCAAACTGCTCCCACACAATTTAAATACATCATCACATTATGACCTGTTCTTTAACCTGAATTTCTTTTCTTTGTAAGGTAGCATAAGTGCTTGCCTATGCAACAAAAAGGGAGGAAAAAACCAACAACAACCCAGCATCTGTTCACATAGAAAACTCAGCTTAAAATAACTGCTTGATGTCTCTGCTTTGCATTATAGAATACTAAATCACTCTGGTAGTTCTTTTTAGGATGGGGACTATTGTGTAGAATTTAATGAAAAGCTGAACTGTGAACGTGATGCTCCTTTTAATAGTTTATATAGTCACACAATATTAATGCTCTGTTACCATAACTAAACAATTGTATATTTGCTCTTGTAATTGAGTTGGTTCATGCATGCATGCATGTTCATCATCCCTTGATTACTACAGCATGTGCATGAAACATCACTGATCAAACCACCAGATGTCAACCCAAATGCAATAACAACATACTTTGTATGGCAAGTCATCAAATGCTGAGTCATCCTGTGATGAAAAATCAAGCAATGTCCATGGAAGTGTGAACAAGCGTTTACAACACAATATTTTGCATAGTTACTCAGAAAATTAAGACACACAGTGTTCAGTGGTGTTTACTGTAACACGCCTGTCAAGGATTGCAACCTAGGGGCCAAATTAGATGTTACCCTGAATACTTAATATAGTCTAGTGTTTTGTGTTGATCTGAATCACTCTTATGACTTTTGATTTGTGTGGATTTTAGCTGGATTTTAGCTGGGCAGAGCAAGCCAAGGCCTGCATTGGGCCAACGCAAGTCCACTGCATTAGCCCATTGCTGTCACAATAAGGCACATTTGTGTCCGTGCAACGGGCACAGGGACAATGCAAACAGTCAAGTTGGCCCTGCAGTGCCACTGGGACTGCCAGGTAAGTTGGTCCTGTGCTGGCTGAGTTCAGCCACCATGGACCATTTCTGGGTGGAGGGAAGGCAAGAGGGAGGGAGGAACAGGGTGGAGGGAGTTCCTGGGGAGCTGGGGGGCCAGGATCTGGCAGCTATGCTGGATACACACCCATGTCCCCAGGCCGCGCAGCCCCAGTCTGGGTGCATGGCTCCGATACTAGCCACAGCAGGGCACCTACACTTGCACCTGCTAAAAGCAGGTACAGATCCAAGGAACCCCATCAGCCCGGCTGGGGCTTATGCCGGGGCAAGGGGAAATCCTCTTTTTGCCTTGCGGTGAGCTACAGCTGCCTCCTAACTTGCATTAGGCCTGCCTGCTTCTGCACAAGTTGGGATTGTGGCTTAAGTCTTACAGAACATAATGGGCTTACTTCTGAGTAAAATAAATAACACAATTTTCAAATACTTGTACTTATAATAGTATCACATGGTAACAAGAGATTTCAACCTAGGATTTTCCTGAAATTATGTGGATTTCTAAGTATGAGTCACAGACTGAGTCTAGTAGATTGCCATTCTCAGCTGGTTCCACTGGAATTTTGTTTATATTTCCTGTGTCATATGCATGTATTACAATGATATTTATCAATCACAGAAGAAATCTAATTACTGATGGTCTCATTGAGAAACTCCTGACCTGAAATAGTTTTCAAACCACTGGTTTAGATTACTTCTTAGCATTCTTCTGAACCTCTGGCAAAGGTGGTTCCTGCTCTTAGGGTGCAATCCTAACCTGTCCTGGAATAGGCAAGTCGGCTCACCTGTGCTGCATCCTAATGACGTCAGAAAGCAGCAGCAGCTCAGAGCGGAGCAAGGGGATATTTTCCCCATGCCCCAGGGTAAGCCCCAGCCAGCCCTATGGGGCTGTTTAGATCTGCGCGAGCAAAATGGCAGGCATAAGCATCTGGCCAGGAGTGGCCTGAATTGGGTCCACCCAGCCCAGAGACGGGTTTTGGATACAGCCCAGTGGCCCTGTCCAATCTCTGCCCCTCTCTCCGCCCAGGACACTGCCCGTTGCACCTCCCACCCACCTCTAGCACGCCCTTGGCACAGCCCTGCACCAAACGAGCTAAGCTGCTGGTTGACCGGCACAGCTGATGAGTGCAGCATTGCCCATGAACCGGTGCTGCTGTTTGTGCTCTCCCTGCGACCAAATCTTATGGCACACGAGTGAGAGCGCTGGTCCAGTGCAAGAGCATTGTAACAGTACACATCTATCTCCTATCATTCCTAGCAAAAATTCTCCACATCAAAGAGGTGTCAGATTAGTCTTCTACAATGTAGACATAAGTGACCACATGGCCACATTCCTTGTGGATGCATGGCCCATGTCATACCCAGCACTGAAATTGGGTGGGCCAGAAGTCTCCTCAGGGTGAGGGAATATTTCTTCCTTTACCACATGTAAGCCCCAGCCTACCCAGTGAGGCTACTCAGGTCCCTCATCCTGAGCCTGAAAGCCCTACACGGAGGTACTTGGATTTACGAGAGCAGTTTAGCTGACGCAGATCCAAGTGTCTATATTTCTATCCTTTCTCTGGATCTGCGTCAGCTAAACTGCTCTCGTAAATCCAAGTACCTCCGTGTAGGGCTTTCAGGCTCAGGATGAGGGATAAGATATAGCAGAGGCCTCCTCTGCCACCCCCACCCTCCTCCTGGGCCTGAACCTCCTCCTCCCTGCCCTCCTCCATGCGGAAACGCACCTTCCATGCCTCTGGTTCCACCCTCCCCTCCCTCTCTGCTGCCCAGCACAGCACTTACCTGCTCTGGCGGCTGTCTGGCTGGATTTAGCACCGGCAGAACAGCACAGGCTTTCCTGACAGCACTGCCTACTCACAAGTCATCACAAACGTGCTTTATGGCACGTTGTGATGACTTTCAACAGCACAACAATTGCTGCACCAGCACTAACCCACATTAGGATTGGGCTGTTAGCTTTGAAAATCATTGTAGTCTATATTCTACCTTGGGCGATGTACGCATTTTGAGAAAAATGAATGAATAAACTGGCAGAGATTTATTCTGATTGTCTGCGGTTTGTGCTACTTTCTAAATTCGGCCAATAGAAGCTGTTCATTCCCATAAAATACGAAACAGCAACATCATCATTAAGTCATTTGTTGAGTTACTTCAGAAAGAAAAGTTATGGCTTCATGCAGACTCACTCCTAGATAGCAAAATATGACAGATGTTCTTAAGATACTACAGACATAACAAGCTCTCTGTAAGTCATCTGAATAACTGGTGAAGCAAGTCCTAGCAGGCAATGGCAGAAAATTATACAAACGTGATCAGGGACATAAAAGCTCCTTGTGGCTAAGTAGCAGATTCATTGAGTGTCACTTTTCTTTCACTCCTCTGGACAGTAAAAATCTTTTCCCTTTAATGCTGCTGATTATTTACATTCAGATAAACATTTGTGTTCCTGCTTAGGTTCCAGAATTGGGCAATTGCACATGAATGACCTTATTAGATATTCTATAGCATTAGCGGGACCATGAGTGGTTCACGAGCCAATTTCAGGTGGGTCAGAAAGCACCTAGAGCAGCCATATTGAAACTATGGGAAGATGGGATGCTGGAAATAGGGTTAGGGTTGTGTGGTTGTTTGGCTTCTGACAAGATTGTAAACAGGCTTTTTTCTTTCTGATTCACTTTGCTATTGAAAAATGGTTGAGAACTAACCCAACTTATTACTACATTCTCAGGAAAGCAGCAAGTTCTGGCATCACAATGATGGCACTTCTGGGCATGGCATCACTTCCAGTGGGTCCCAGACAGATTGTCATTCTAAAAAGCAGGTCCTGGTGCTAAAAGGTTTGAGAACTATAGGTTTGGTCTATAGGAATGTCGCAGCAAATTCATAAATTTTGATCAGGGATGCTGTTTTATTGCTCATTATAGCTTTAGAACAAGAAGAAGCTGGTCAAGATAAAATGTGGGTTTTTTTGTCTCTTCCCTGTTTTTGACAGATATTCTTCTGAGGATCAATTTATACTGAACCATGTAGCATCCTCCCTATAAAACGATACAAATTGCATACTTAAGCAGTAATGTCACCCAACAAATTAGTATTCCCCACCTTTAACTGGCTAGTCATTCCATACACTGTGTGCTAAGGAGAATACACAGAAATAGCATGGCAGAGATAGGTGTTCACAGAGAACCTATCCTGTTCATTACAGGTTCTTTAGGAAGATTCTGGAACATGTTTCTTATGCATTTGGTTAGAGAAACAATGAGGACTCTGACTCTCTCTCTCTCTCTCTCTCTCTCTCTCTCTCTCTCTCTCTCTCTCCCCCTTGCCTCACTCAGGGTTTGCCTTTATGAAAAAAGCAAAGAAAATATACATTGTAAAAATAAATACACATTAAAGGTTGGGGATGAATCCAGGTTCATCTGATTTGTTTGTATAATGCAGTCAAGGGTGAAGTGAGGGGCAGTGCCATCACTAGTCTGGAGTAGGGAGCAGACTGCCCCCAGACGATAGACTCAAAGGGGTGTACCACCATCTCTTTGGTGATGTCTAGGGTACTTTGAGCCCAGCCACCATGCTGTCTTGCCATGAGTCATGTTTTTTGCTATTTTTGCCACTCGCCAGTGAGTGAGTAAGTCTGAAGCAGTTCAATGATCACTGAAGGAGGGTGGACTTCCAGCATTTAATTAATGTGAGGGCTTGGAAGGTTAGGGTGACATGATTACAATATTACACCACACCCAAACTTCCGGAACACCAGGCTCCAGGTAAGCACCACCATCCAAGGTGCAAAGCACGGTAGGGGTGCCTAGTGAGGGGCTTGGCAGATCAGTCATTGACTGAGGGTCCATGCAAGTCAGAAGGCCACTCAGCCAGGACAGCCCTGAACCTTCAATACTAGTAGCAATAGGTGGGGTGCTATGGGGGTGGGTAGTGTAGTGAGAGCTTTGCTCCAAGGCTACAAGGAACCTGGAACCAGCACTAGATTCAGCCTACTAGTCTTTTCTATAGCTATGTGCAGTAGTGGGAACTAAATGATTTAGCAAGGGGAACTCACTTTTGATTGGCACTTGTGTCAGGACCCGCCCACCGGAAGTGACGTCATAGCCGGAAGTGATGTTGTGGAGGCGGTCTTCCACCACCTCCAGTTCAAATGTTGCAGAACTGGGGGCGGAGCGCGCACACAACCAAAGAAAAACAACGTTAAAAAAAAACATGGAGAAAAAAATAGCCAGAAGCCAGCCGACCTCAGCAAGTGGGCGAAGCCAGCCAATGTTCCAACAAGTGGAACTCCATCCCCCCTTCAGTCCCACCACTGGCTATGTGGTGTTGTTTTTCCTGGCAGTAATGGACATCAGTACTATGATGTTAATTGCCAATAGGCAGTGCCAACATGAATTGGCTATTGATGCATTTTTATGCTTATTTGGAAATGTGGTTGTTTGGTTTTTATGCCAGCAGCCACTTACAAAAGCCTATATGACTCTAACTTCATAGTCCTTAGGCTTTGCCCCCCTTCTTATCCTCTGGGATCTCTGATGTACAAGCCCCCCCCCCAAAAAAAAAATTATCATTTATCCCTCTATGCACACTTTCCTGCAATCCTATGCATACGATGGGGGAGTAAGCCCCATTGAACACTGTGGTACTTATTTCTGAATAAGCCTGCATAAGATTGTGCTATAAATATCGCATTTGTCTGGGTAATTTAGCTTCCCAAGAACAAGGGAGGTTGGGATTGACAGTCAGGCTAATGTCCTGCAGATTTCAATAATTGAAGCTGTATATTTTAAGGCTGTTCATAAATGCCAGGCACAAGAAATGTGGTGGTGTGGTTAAAGGGTAATTCTGGAGTAGAAAGACAGGCTGCAATCTTATACACTCTTATCTGGGAGTAAGTTTCATTGAACTCAGTGGGACTTATTATTGAGTAGATATGCATAGGATAGTTCTATCAGTCTCAGAGATACTCTTCCAGGCATTAAGCTTACTGGGAGACTTTTGGCTTGTCTCCAGGTCACAGGGTTCTTGTGAGAGGTGAACCAAGCGTATTGGAGAAAGGTCAAGATAAAATGCCATAAGTAAATTAGGAGGCTGGTTTGTATAAGCAGATGGGACGTGGTGGCGCTGCAGGATAAATTGGCTTTCTGACTGGAAGGTTGGGAGTTCGAGACTGCACAACGGAGTGAGCTCCCGTTGCTTGTCCCAGCTCCTGCCAACCTAACAGTTCAAAAGCACATAAAAATGTGAGTAGATAAATAGGGACCACTTCAGTGGGAAGGTAATGGCCTTCCGTGCTGGCCATATGACCACGGAAGCTTGTCCTTGGACAAATGCTTTAGAAACGGAGATGAGCACCGCCCCCTATAGTCAGTCACGACTAGATCATTTGGTCATGGGGAAACATTTACCTTACCTTTGTACAAAATGGGATTAATGGTTGGGAAACTCTGAACACTGACCATAATGTTCATCCAGCAAGGGAGATCATCTGCTCTCAAATGCTGAAAGGGGAATGAACATATGGGCTTACATCAGCACATGTGGAGCCAATTGAAATGGCCACTGTCACCAATTATAGTCATCTAGGCTACGCTGCAGGAGGGACATGGTGGCGCTGCGGGTTAAATGGCTGCTGCTGGGCTTTCTGACTGGAAGGTTGGGAGTTCGAGATGACGCAATAGAGTGAGCTCCCAATGCTTGTCCCAGCTCCTGCCAACCTAGCCATTCAAAAGCACCTAAAAATGCGAGTAGATACCCTTGGTGGGAAGGTATCGGCCTTCCGTGCACTATTGTGTATAGTCATGCTGGCCACATGACCACGGAAGCTTGTCCTTGGACAAACGCTGGCTCTACAGGCTTAGAAACGGAGATGAGCACCGCCCCCTACAGTCGGTCACGACTAGACCATTCGGTCATGGGGAAACCTTTACCTTTTAGGCTGTGCTGTAGACATTTTAACATTCCAATGAAGCCCAAAAGTTTAAATTTTCCTTTCACTGCATATCAGCAGAGTGAAAGAGAGACAACTCACCATCCTTGATTAGTCAGTCTCCAATTTAAAGATGTGTACTGTTGGCAGATAAAATGAATTCCAATTCATTCGTTGCTTGATAAGTGTTCAGTTTTCCTCAGCTTGTATCTAAATAGGATGCCAATCATTGCATAGCGACTCTCCTCTTTCTCATTAGTATTTTCATTTGCAATTACGTTCTAAAGGTAAAGGTAAAGGTTTCCCCACGACCGAATGGTCTAGTCGTGACCGACTGTAGGGGGCGGTGCTCATCTCCGTTTCAAAGCCTGTGAGCCGGCGTTTTTGTCCGATCATGGTGGCCAGCATGATTCTACGCCGTAGCGCACGGAACGCCGTTACCTTCCCACCAAAGTGGTCCCTATTTATCTACTTGCATTTTAGGTGCTTTCGAACTGCTAGGTTGGCAGGAGCTGGGACAAGCAACGGGAGCTCACTCCGTCACGCAGTCTCGAACTCCCAACCTTGCGGTTGAAAGCCCAGCGACAGCGGATTAACTCGCTGCGCCACCACGTCCCTGGTGTTACGTTCTGGGCAACGCCATATGTTTTATACATCTCTGTGCTAGCCTTGATGATGCAGCCTCCGGAGAGTGCTAACAACGGCGCCTGAAGGTGCCAGGTCTAGCAAGGTCTTGATTAGTAAATATGATCATGTGAAAAGGCTACATGGAAAAACATAAATTCTGATAGTCGCTTTTGAAGGTAATAGTTGCACTTGCCTCAGTAAGATTGATCTCACTCCTCCTGTATGTCTATCAGGGTGTAAGAGGGAAGCATTTGATGTTCAAAATGTGCCTGTCCAGCAATTTCCAAGCCAGCCTCTTGATATTTGCTGTGCGTAATGATGTACTTGTTCTCCAGTAATTCCATTTTCTCTGCTTGATAAAATGTTTGAAGTTTCCAGTAGTCCATGTCATTATTGTTGTTTTGCTGTTGCGGAGAACAGTGACCTTGCTTTTCTTTGTGCATTTTTTCCCCTTAAAAAAAATGGGTTCATGGGTTTCTGAATCTTTCAACACCCATCACATCTTCTTTTCAAATAGATCTGACATTGTCATTAGTCACACTGAGATGTCTTAGGTGTTTACCTGCTTTGGTTTACAAGGGAAGTAAACAGCTTGGCAGCATTTACCCATAGAGATTCCTATTGAGTGGGCTCCTTAAGGACGATACTATTGACATTTTCTCCCAAAGTGAAATTCCAAGAAAATTTAGGTTCCCTCTTCAAGCAAAAATGCTTTTAGGCTGCAATCCTATACACACTTACCTGGAAATATGCCCTATTTAAATCAATGTAGTTTACTTTGGAGTAGATATGCATAGGATTGTGCTGTTAGATGTTTAGATGAATCCCCTCCCCCCACAATTGGCAGGGATAATGACATCTCTTAATTTGATTTGTTTATGACCGTCTTTGTATACCACCTTTCTCAAGTCTATGAGTATGAGAAGGGCAGTATATAAATGCTGTCATAAACAAATAATTTCAATGGATGTCATTACCCCTAGCAATTTCAGGGGGAGTGGATCCACCGAAGTACTTAAAGGCAGTTGACATAGGCAGACTGACCAAAACCTCCATTTTTTCAAATTGTTTTTTTTTACAAGTGTTGTTCTATGAAACACAAAGAACCCTCCATTTCTCCATCCAAAGTTACCAATCCAAAGTGAGACACAAACGAATTCTGCTTAGGTTTTTCCAGAAAGGTGATGGCTCAACCTCCAGGCCACACCTCCTGCCCACATATCCTCCAGTTGGTTCACCAGATTTAACCTGAACATGAAATTTGATGTGAATTAGCAAACGTTTCTTTTCAGGTGAAACATGTGAAGGATTTTGAGAAATGCTAAAAAAAACAAAAACATTTCAGTATGATTAGTGACATTTCTCATACATACGTATGTGTGTCCCTAAAACATTCTTAGGTGGTTAGCAGGGATAGAGTTCCTATACAGTTGAATCCTTTGCAGATCTATTCAGAATTAAGGCCAGTTGAGTTGCCTTAATTATTTGACTTAATCCTGACATCCTGAAAGTAGACCTGCTGAAAGTAATAAGGTAGAAAGTTGCCATGCCAGAGTACACAATGCCCCTTATTTTGTAATCACAACAGCCCTGTGAGATATGTGAGGCGGACAGATGGGAGGTGACTGGCCCTTGGTCATTCAGTCAGCTTTATGGTGTGAACCTGGATCTCTTCAGCCTAATCCAGGGGTGTCAAATAAAAGGCACGTAGGACAGATATACCCCTGGAAGCTCTTTATAATTGGGCTTTCCCAGAGTCACTCTTTCAGCAGTATCACTTCTGTCAAAGCTGTGGAAGGGAGAGATGGAAGGAGGCCTCAGAAGGCAAGGAATACTACGAGGGAAGGGGCAGACCAAGAAGGGCGAGAGAGGGAGATGCTGCTGAGGTGAAAGAAGAGCATGATTATCACACAGGCAGCCTTTTCAGCAGCACCACTTCTACTGAGGTGTCACTTCTCAGAGCACCTTGCAGCTGCTGAGCTACAGAGTGACGCCTCAGCAGAAACAGTGCTGATAAAGGATGGCCCACATGACAATTGAAAATATATTGAAAATATGATCAAGATATGCACATTTTTTCTTCTATCATTTGCAGCTAATCAGTTTCTATGTGAGAACAAAATGCTTTTCTAGCCAGCATCTGCTTAATGGCATCACTTCCGGCCTTCAGCAGGTTCCATAAATGTAAGTCGGCCCATTATATGAAGTTTGACACTCCTGGCCTAATTGCCCCCTGCCAATGCAGGGTGGTGGTGGTGGTGGGGTAGTTGAAGAGGTCACCTTGTGGTAAGTGAATTTTTGTTCAATTGCGCTCAGTAAAGCTCCCATTGGCCCTATGGGAGTCCCTGACCCTGTGCCAGCTATGAAGGCAATGAAAATGAAGAGATTTGGCCACACATCTACGTGGTTGGAAGTGGCAGAGGGTGTGACATGGTCACACAACGTCCTGCAGGATTCAGGGCTTTCTGCTTGGATCCTGCTGGCTCAACTGACAAAAAAAATGGAACCACTCACCTCAGGGGGCAGACTGGGGGAGGAAGCAAACTGGGTTTCTAAGCATGCAAAAGAAAGACGAGGATGAGACAGTTTGCCATTTCCTACTGCAACTCTCCCTTCCTGCAAAGTGGATGGGGAAGAGAATGTTGGGAGGGGAGAAAGTCCTAATGGGCAGTGCAATCCCATGCTGCCCGTCATGCCAACGCTATGTCATAGTGTTGGTGCGACATAATTAGCACATATGCAGGGGTGCTGAGCAGCACCACTGCATCGATGCTAAGGCAACAAGACCATCACTGCAGGCAGCACCGGTCCTGTTGCACCCACAATGCACCTCCCTTGCGCTGTCTGAAACCGGCTGGTGCAGGGGAGGCTCCATTACAGCACAAGGGAGGGAGTGGGTGGGGGGAGGGTGGTTCTGGGCGGGCTGTGGGTGGGCTGTGGGTGGGTCGGCAGGCGTGCCGGCCTGGGAGGGGAGTGGGCTTGGGATTAAGCCACAAGGTTGAATCCTAAGACCATTCGGGAGGCTGCACAACCCCGATTTGGGCCGCATGGTCTCCTCGGATCTGCGCCTGCTGTTTAGCAGGGGTCAGATCTGAGGAGTGCCTGGGGGAGGCTGGGGCCTCCCCTACGGTAAGGGCATGAAAGGGCGCCTTTTGGCCTCACCATTCCCGCACAGTGTAGGGTTGTGCTCTGAGCCTCTTTCAAAAAATGGTAGTGGAGCAACAGCAGGACGAGGAAGGCAGTGAGGTTCATCCATGTGCATTAGTGTGTGCAGGGGCCTAGAGGTAGGCTGCTGAGTTAGGGGGGATGTTCAGCTGGCAGATTACTTTGGGCCAGCTCTGTGCATGAGTTTGTTCATTGTATGTTACACTCTCATACAAGCACCATGGACAGTTCTTTGGGAAGATGGAGCACTATTCTGGAAGCAGTGATTTCACATTTGATTGGGGAGAAGGTTTTTTCCTTCATACACTTGCCTGAGGGCGCAATGCTATGCAGTGCCGGAATGGCGAGGCTGACCTGGCAGCGCCATATCTGACGCTCTGTAGGAGAGGCTGGAGCCCCCCCCCATGGCAAGGGAGTGTGCGTTCCCTATGTGTTCCTCAGATCTGTGCCCACTGAACAGTGGGTGCAGATCCGAGGAGACCACGCAGCCCAAATCGGGGCCTCACGGGGCTGGCTGTATGGCCACCTCCCAAGCCCGCCCATGTCCCACCCAAGTCCCACCCCCAGCCTCCCTCCCTCCTACCAATCCCCATCCTGATATGGGGCATAGCCTCCCTTGCACCGACCGACTTCGGTCGGCATAAGGGAAGCTCTCCGTCAGCGCTCTGAAGCCAATGCTACGATGCTGCTTGGTGCCCCGCGTCAGCGCTAATGGCGTAGCGCTGATGCAACAAAGTTGCGTTAGCGCTATGTCCTTTATAGGATTGCACTGTCAGGGTGTTGAACACTAGCCCCAATTATTTCCAGGAAGGGCCTTATAATATTTTGCCAGCTTATCCCCACTGATATATGCATTGTTCGCATTTCTATACCACCGTTCCTCCAAGGAGCTCAGGGTAATGTACCTGTTCCCTTCTGTCCTCATGTCCTCACCACAACCCTGTGAGGCAGGTAAAGTTGATCGATAGTGACTGGTCCAAATCCCAGGAAACTTCATGGCTGAGTGGGGATTTGAATCTGGATCTTTCAGGTCTCAGTCCAACACCAGACCTGGCTCTCACTTCCTGATTTTCCTTCCAGATTTGATGCATTTCTTCACTGTCTTTGTTTTCACAATTGCAATGTTAAGGTTTGTCTCCTTAGCTTAAGGAGTTCAATGAGTTTATTTAGGGCAGGGTATGGAATCTTAGGCATCCTGCCCCATGTATACTACTTGAGCTTGCCACAAACATTCATATTATCAAAATATCTTTGAACTAGTCAGAAAACCCAAGGGCCAATCTGTGTGTGAATAAGATCCAATAAGAATAAGATCCAATGGGAGATTTTTCTCCTAGGGCAAATAGCCATGGTGTGTCTATGTGTAGGTGGGTGGGTTTGATCCACATTGAAGCTCTCCTCCTCCTATGCATGGTCCTATCCAGAGGGGACCCAATCCGACTGCTGTGTGCAGAATGAAAGCAAGCATACTAACTCCAGCCACGTGTTTCGAGCAATGCCAAGTTTGACCCCAGGTCAGGTTTACTTTCCACAACTTCTGGATTTTGCTTTCACTGGGTGTTGACATAGCACGCCAGGCACTTATGAAACTTTTTTAGGGAAGGTGCTGATGTATTTCTTTTTGTCAGAGCTTTTAAGAGAAATGCTGTGACTATAAATAATTTAAAATGTTCTTTCTGGGGACAGTTAAACTTACTGCAGGTACAGCATAGCAATGGCCAGTGGTTAACACTGTGAATCCTTCATTATGTTGAAATCAGAATATATGTATGAATGCCCCTGCCAGGGGAGTCCACTCCAATTCAGGAGCACAGGTGCCAAGGCTCGGCTCGGTGCCATTGCCACTGCACCAAAGGCACGCCCCCACACCTAGCTACACCCCCACACATAGCCATGCCCCTAGCCAGAAAAATGGCACTTTTAAATTAAACATTGATGCACAATGCTGAAATCGTGCTGGCACTGCCCCATAATAAAGTGTTTGTGTTCTCGGACCTCATGGAGGACAGTCTGCAGTCAGAGTACCCCAGGCAGCTCAGAGACAAAACATTGGGCTGTGGCACCTGCGGGGAGGTCAGATTGGACCTTGAAATGAGAGGGGAGGGCTCAGAGATGTGGCTGCCTGGCTGGGACAGGGCACAGGACAGGCAGGAGGAGAACTATTATATGGCCTGCCAGGCAGCCCGATGATTGAAGCGAATTGCTTAAGCCTTCGCTATGGCCGGACTTAAAGATTTCCTATTCTACCGCTGAACTGCTAACCGAACGTTTGGCAGTTATAGGGTGAGTTCACGTTCCTTGTCCCAGCTCCTCCAATCTAAGCAGTTCTTGTAAATGCCCCCCAAAAAACAGGAAAAGAAAACTGCACTAAAGGCAACAACATAAAGGCGGGGAAGACGGCGAAACGGATCGGAACGCAACGGGCGGGCTGCTGCTCACCCGTTCTTCCCACCCAGCGTTCCGGCTGCATGATGACGCTGGTTCCATCCCCCCAATATTACCTTCCCCACATATTCCCCTGTCCATGATCACGCACACACCAACTTTTTGAAGCGCAAAATTCATACCCAGAGCTGCCTAGTTTCAGCTGAACAGATCAGCTGTGCAAAAGGCAAAATTTAGCAGGCAGATACTAGATAACATTATTATCAGCAACAGGCACACAACTCCCTCCTGTACTGAGGCTGTAATCCTAAACATACTTACCTGGGAGTAAACCCTATGAACTCAATTGAACTTGCTTCAGAGTAGACATGCATAGGATTATGTTCAAGATTGCACAATACAATCCTCATGCATTGGAGTCAAAACAAAAGCTTCACTCACTAGCAAGGGAAGATTGCAGAGAGAACCAGAAGACTGTTTTCAAAAGTGCATCAACACACACCAAAAAGGAGTAAGAGAGTCCGTCTTGGAGAGGTGCACAGAACTGCAGCCTCCCACCATCCCACCCATCTCATCACAGCCTCTGAAAATCCTGTTCGGAAGATACAACACACAAAAAGAGCACTGGAGTCCAGACTCGCCCTTTCTCTGAAGCTTGCGAAGGAGGGATGCTGGCTGGAGGAAGAACCCTCAGCTACACCCCACCCTCTGCAGTGGCCCTCATCCAATAATCCTAGGAAACTGGTGTGTGGGGGGGCAAAGTGGAACTTTGGGCAGCTGGTTGCATCTTTGGGGGCTGGTCACCCTTTGTCTATTCCCCTCCTCCCGACTGCAGGAGAGCCAGTGGCACAGCAGCAATGCCAGCTGATTGTAGCTTTTGGAGGACCAGGAGGTTGGAGAATGGGGCAATGGAAGTGCAGAGCACATGACAAAGAGAAAGCAGAAGTGAGGGCAAAGAAGGCTTGGCAGGGGGAGTGGAGTGCTGGGAAGGGCACAAAAACAAGTGCAGATTGGGAGGAAGAGGAGGGAGAATGAACCATCCCCATGGCCAAACAGCCCCACCTTGCCTTCAAACTATTTTAGCTACCTGCTTTGATCTGGGAAACACAGAGGTTGGGAGGCACTGCATCACAGACAGTGAGGTTGGAGCTGTACTTGAGCCACAGTTCAGCTCCCTTGAAGAGCATGCAGAACTGGATGGCCTCAGTGGTGCTGCTGGGAGCCATGGGCAGCAGCGGTGGAGGTAGTGGGTTATGCACATTGTATTCTACAAGGAAGCTGATCTGCAGGCCCCCCTGCCCCCCACCCCCGGGAGACCCACCTTTCCTGCTGGCGATCTTGGCCACACACACTGGGGGGAAGGGGACAGCAGGAGGGCACAAGTGCAAAGCAGGAGGAAGAGGAGATATGAGAAAAGGGGAGGGGCAGCGAAGGTACTTGCCTAGTCATGTCTTCAGGCTGCTGAGTTCTACACTGCCAGCAACCAGGCCACGTTTGAAGCGAGTCCTGGGTGTCTCGATGTTGGCTCAATGGGAGGTGCGTGCAGCCCACCATGAGGCTGCATCAATGCATTCACCTGCCTGCTTTACAGTATGCCTGCATGCCCCAAACTTCTCCTATTGGCGCTCACACGCCAAATGCACGTGAAGAATGTGGGTTGCTCAGCAGGGTTGTGGGGAGCCTCTGCCTCTGATTGGCTGCAATTAAGCATTGTGGGTGGGCAGTACTTGCCATTGGTGGAAACTTTCTCTCCACAGTTCTGCTGGAACTTTTCTCTCTGCTTGAAGCAAAGCCGGCTGCAGGAGCACTGGAACAGTGCGCACATGCCAGGACTCAAAATGGCGTCATGCGCTTTGCTTTGCCAGTCTGCAAAGGAGAGCAGACATCATGCGCATGTGCCAGGACTCAAAATGGCATTGCATGCTTCATACTCTCCCAAAGACCATGCAGGTCAGATCAGATGGGGGTGCTGGGGTTTGGATTGGGAGGGGTGCTGGGTGCCGGAGGGGATGGCTTGAAAGTGGGTGCTCCACCCACACTGGAAAAGACAGTGGGTGCCCAAAAACCGAAAGCTCCCCCACTTGGCGCCTATGGCCCCTACTAAGCACAAAGTCCTTTCATTCTTCCCCCCACAATATTCATCTTTTGTTGTTTTCTGTAGGCACCTATTTGTTCCCAAAGTGCCTTGCTTGTGCATTTGTAAATCAGCAGATATTGCATGTCTTCAGAATACTGTTGTCAAAATGAAACCCTGTAGCACTATCTGTGAATTGCGCAAGGAAATGGGGAGTACTCAACTCTATTGTTCAACTAGTCTTGGTGGCTCTCAATCTTTTTAGCACCAGGGAGTCACTTTTTTAAATGACACTCTATCAGGACCCAACTAGCATACTTTGACAAAAAAGATGATTTATAAAGAAATAACATTTTATTTATTTACAGGTAATATATTATTTATTTATTTATTTGCAACCCCTGATCCATTTCTCACAATGAAGCAATCCTAATGATTAGCCTCAAGGCTTGAGGGACTTAGTTATGTGACCCAGCCTTCACCTTCCCCCCCTACCTGTCATTTACAGACTTGGGAAAAAAAATCTAAAAAAAAAAGTTCAAATGTTTATCTCCCTGTATTTACACAAGCTTGCAAACTGCAGGAGCTCAACTCAGAAGTCCTGCAGGCACCACAACACTCCATGTAAATGGCCCCTCCCATTCACCATTGGAGCCATTCCGGACTGTGTCAGCCATGTGCAGGAGATGTTGTTGGGTTCAGCGAGCATCGACACATTGCCATGGCTGTCTGGAATGGTTCTAATGGCAAATGGGAAGGTCTGTTTACATTGCTTGTTGTGGCACCTACAGGACTTACTGTTCCCTGAAGGACTTGCTCTAGCTAAACTACCAAGAGTCATATGTTAAATTTTCTAAGTTTGGTCCTGTTTATCAGATTTTTTCAAAGTGCCTTCTCTCCTTCTCTTGTGCCTTCACAATCCTAAAACGAGTGCAGGCAGTGCCAGTCCCATTGCATCTGCACTGCGCCTCTCTTGTGTCAGTGCCATTTTGGAACGGGGGGAGAGAGTGGGCAGGGGAGGGCGCTTCTGGGCAGGGAGTGGGCGGGACGTGGATGGGTCACCAAATTGGCTGTGCAGGGGAGGGTGGGAGGGGGTGGGCAGGCCAATTTGGTGACCCATCCCAATTTGGTGGATGGGTCACCAAATTGGATGGGCAGGCCAATTTGGGCCGTGTGGTCTCCTCGGATCTGCGCCTACTGTTTAGCACTGGGGAGGCTGGAGCCTCCCTTCCTGAAAGGGTGCGAATCTGCCCTTCCTGCAGGGAGGCTCTAGCCTCCCCAATACTGTGCTGAATTTGGTGCAGGCCTGCTTGCTGCACTAATCCAGCACAGTATAGGATTGCGCTCTCAGTGTAGTCTGATCAATGCTGCAAGAATCAAGGGATGGTGGAGTACCGTTCCTGGACTTTCTGCTTGTATAGCTGTGGGCTCCAGATGTAAGGAGACCTTTAGTAAACTTTAATCTTTGCAAGCCAGTCAAAAAGTCAACATGAAACCATTTCACCTCTCACAATGCTGATGTGAATGGTGAAAGTCCTCCTGCAAAATTTATATTCACTCAACAGCTATAAAGGCACTATTCAGGATAGCTGTTGACAACTTTCACACTGGTTAGGTTAAAAAGTTAAATCAAATTATTACTTCACTCACGTGGGATCCCGAAAGCACAATTTGCACCTACTCTAGAGGCACTGGGCCAGTACAGAGGCCTTCGCTGGCTCAGCAGGGCAGGATCCAATCAATCCCTGTGCTGGTCAGAAGAGGAGGTTTGTGCCAGGCTGTGCAGGGGACGGTGGAAGGGGGTGGTGGGAGAATGGTTTGGAAGCAGGGGGCAGGGAGAGGGGGAATGGGAGATTGGGCCCTGTGGCATCGCTAGGGGGTGCAGTGGTATGGGCCACACCAGGTAATGCACATAGGGGCGTTCGTGACACCACTAGGGGCCAAAATTGCTAAAATCACGATTTTAACAAATAATACTATATCCCGTTAGATGCAGAATTTCATGAAAAATTCAATGAAAAAACCCAGAATCTGATACCTCTATTCTATCAAAAGTTATGGCCAAAAAACTAAAAACCAGTAATAAAACTTTTTAATTAAAAATCACAATTTTTTAAAATTGCTGTTTTACTGAACAAGACCGTCATATGATAGACTGTTGTATGTGGAATCTCATGAGGTGTATTCAATGAAATACACCAGAGTGTAATGTACCTTTATTCTATCAAACATTACGGCCAAAAAACTAAAAATAATACTGTTTTTTGTAAAAATCGTGATTTTTTAAAAAATTGCATTTTTAAGGAATAATGCCATCATGTTATAGGCCAATATAATGGTCAAAAAACAGAAAAGGCGAAAATATAACCATCTTATGTAACTTTGAGTGCAATCCTACAACATTGCAGCCCTGACATAGCTGTGCTGATGGGGCATGTGCTGCATCCTGCAGTCGGAGGGTGGTCATGGAGGCCTCCTCAAGGTCAGGGATTGTTTGTGCCCTTCCCTCCGAGATGCTTTGCCCTTACCCTAGTGCTGAAAAGTTGGCTAGGATTGTGCCCATTATGTATGATGGCTACACTGAACCTCCAAGTGCCGGGGCAGTATGTCACTGAGTACTATGAGCAGGGGAGCCATAGCAGGGGAGGGCACAGACATTCATCCATTCCTTGTGGGGAAATAGTCCCTGCACTGACTATTGCTATCTCTCAGCCTCACCTGCTTCAGAGTTTCTGTGAGGACAAAAGAAGGGGAGGAAACATGCAAACCACCCTGAACTCCTTGGAGGAAGAACGTATAAAATGTGAAAAATATAAATAAATAATTTGCCATATGGGGAGTGCCATATTTGCCATAAATAATTTTTATTTATTTATGGGCCCTGGGTGTCAAATGACCTAGGTTCTGTGGGTCCACTGGGTCCTGTGGCTGTAGTAAACCCCCCACCCTGCTCCCTTGATGGCCTTGTCATCTGGAAGCATGGGCTTTTTCTTTGTTACTTTAAGAGCAGATCGACCATGATGTCGTTGTGCAACAGTATGCAGACTTTACATGGTTCCTGCTCCGTCTATATTTACAGCAATTGCAATTGATAAATATGATTTACAATTGATTAAAATGTCATTTTTGAATAAGAACATATGATTCCACTTTCAGCAATTTTTATTTTTGGTTAACATTGAGATCCCCCCAAAATAAAACCATTTTAGACAGTCTCTACAAATGAGGTGTTATTATGACACAGCAGGGAATCAAAAAGGTTCAGCTCTCATTAGTATGAGTCAGCTCTCACTTCCATGTATCAGAGCTAATACTATAACTGTTATTTAATTGTGTGAGGGCACAATCCTAACCTGGAGTCAGGCCGGCACAATTAGGCCAGCAAAGTTTGGCTGGCACAAGGGACACAGTAAAGAGTGTTTGGACCACTCTCGGAGTCAGGGGTTGATGGCGCACATATGCTTGCTGGCCTCTCTGACTCCGAGAGTGGTCCAAACATACTTTACGGTGGCCCTTCACAACCATCACCACCTCCTGTGGCAAGGAATTCCACAGATTAATTACCCGGGTAAAATTACGCTGGGTAATTACGCTGGGTAAAAAAGTATTTCCTTTTATCCATTCTAACTCTCCCAATGCTCCATTTTAGTGGATACCCCCTGGTTCTGATGTTCTGAAAGAGGGAGAAAAGCATAACTCTATCGACTCTATCTATCCCATGCATAATTTTATACGTCTCAATCATGTCCCCCCCAGGAGCCATTTTTCTAGACTAAAGAGCCTCAAACGCTGCAGCATTTCCTCATAGGGGAGGTGCCCCAGCCCAGTAATCATTTTTGTCACTCTCTTCTCCACCTTTTCTAGTTTCATTATGTCCTTTTTGAGATGCAGTGACCGGAACTGTAAGCAGTACTCCAGATGTGGCCTTAGCATTGATTTGTACAATGGCATAATAATATTGGCTGTTTTAGTCTCAACCCTTTTTTTTTATTACACCAAGCATGGAATTGGCCTTCTTCACTGCTGCTGCACACTGGGTCAACACACTGGTCCACTAGTACCCCAAGATCTCTCTCCTGATCTATGTCAGATTTGCCTGAACATGCATGGCAAAACAGATTGCAGCATGGTCCTCAAAGGCTCAGTAACGTTGACGTCCCTAACCAGGTCCCAAGTATCACACAATATTAAATCCAGAGTCACCTGTTCTTTATTTATTATGAAAGAGCTAACATGAAAGAATCAACACTTCCCTGGGAAGAAGCACCACATTTGTTTTGCCAGTACAAAAGAGAATGTAAAAGCTGTGCTAGTTGCACCAGAGCTGCTTGGAGATAGGTGTGAGCTGAGCGCTAGCAAGAGTTGAACAGAAAAAGTTGCATGGCCAGCCCAAGCCTAACTAACTGTGGTGATGCAGCCACTCAAATGGTATAATCAGTAGCATAGCTACATGGGGTGGCACGTTAAGTATTGCAGATGCTACAATGTGCAGTGCAAGCAGCCCCTCCCACTCACCAGCGAAACCATTCAGGCGGTGATGGCAATGTGCAGGCATCTCTTGAGCATTACAGTTGCCACCTGGAATGGCTCTGACAGCGAGTGGGAGGGGTTGCTTACACAGAGTGTTGCAGCACCTGTAGTACTTTCTGTGCCACTCCCTGTAGCTACAATTAAATTGTTTTCTTCTGCCATGGGTCCTTGGACAATGGTAAAAAAATTAAAAAAAAATTGGCATTCCATCCATCAGTTAAAAATACCACCATCTAACACATGCTGTGTTGGTAGGCTCCTAAATAAATGGGTGGTGTCATTTAATCCAAGATTAAAGACCAGCTGGACAGTATACATTCGTAATCAGCTCTTTCCTAATTTGTTTATTTCTGCTTCCCCATTCAGGAAGGTCCGTTTCTAACCTTGGTGCCTGATATGCTATGTCTCCATGCAGAGCCAGGATGGTGTAGTGGTTCAGGAGTTGCACTTAGACTAGAAGATCCAGGTTCAAATCCTAACTGAGCCATTGAAGCATTCTGGCTGACCTTGGGCCAGTAACTATCTCCCAGCCTAGCCTACATCACAGGGTTGTTGTGAGAGCAAAAAGAGGGGAGGAGCCCTGAACAACACCCTGAGCTCCTTGGAGGAAGGCTAGTATAAAAATGTAAAAAATAAACATGAATAAATACAGGTGATTTGAATGTCTTAAGTGTTTGACACCTGTCTGACAGAAAGCTGCTACTCTCAAGAGCATTATCGTGGTGCTGTGCTGTGGGGCAATGGTCTCATCATAGACCTCTCCACAGTTCCTTTGGCAGCTAGTTTCAATTTGTGGGTTGCACTTCCCCTTCTGCACTTTGTTTGATTAACAACAACAACAACTTCATTGCGGTCACAGACCAGCCCCAAAACAAAAACAGTATAATAACAATGTATGGAATATGGGGGATACAGGAAAAAGTATATAAAAAAAAACTATTAGACAATCAAGCCCAAGCCAGATCAAGGCTGACCCCACCACCCACAAGTCAGTCCTAGCTCCAACACCATGATATATCTCCATTGGCAAATTTCCTATTTTCAAAAATTTGTCTCTAGTCTATTTAATTATAATGATACATACCTGCCCATGTTTGAAACTCTTTCACCAGGGATACTATTACTCCAAAGGCATGGGTCCACATTCTTTCAACATCAATTTCTGGATACTTATAGCTGCTGCAAAATATTTTGTGACACTATATGTAATTATTCCGAGCTCCAGCATATAGCTGGATGCACACCCATTGGCTTCCTCCCCCCTTGCTGTAGGAGAAAGATGCCTCCCTGATTGGGCATTTGGCCATGGGGACACCACAAGGAACTCTCCTGGTGGCAAGGTGGCTTCCTGGGAGCCATCCTGCCTTGGATCCGAAGGGAAAATGGATCACTCCTTGAATTCGCTCCCTGGAACCCTCATCCAGAGCCCGGCAACCGCAAGAGATCTCCCAGCAATTAGAAAGGCTCATTGAGCATAGTAACGTGGCTGGAAGGGGAGTGAGCGGAGCAAGATACAGGCTTACCTGCAATGGACACCTGTCATGAATGAAAGGGGGGTGTAACCAGTGATGTCATTCAAATGATTTAGAAACAGGTACTCACTTTTGATTGGCACTTGTCGGGGTCCGCCCACTGGAAGTGACATCATAAGCCGGAAGTGATGTCATGGCAGGAAGTGGTCATAACAGGAAGTGATGTCATAGCCGGAAGTGATGTCATCGCAGGAAGTGAGGTCATCACAGGAATCCACCCTTATTGTGGCACAATGTACAACTTGTGGGTTTGCAAGTGAATATACAGAGTCAAAGACTGTCAAGTGACTAGCAGCTACATTTATGCTACTTATGCTGTTTAGGGAAAGTAGCAAATTTTGCTGCCAAACTAAAAGATAGAACTTGGAGACCAGGATCCCCTGTGCCTATCCCATGTCCACTAACTTTGAAGTCTGTTCTGAAAGTCAGGGACTGAACTGTCAGCTGGAAAGTGAGACAAGGAAAATAGTCCTTTGCTCATAACTTTGGGATATTATATTAGTTTAAAAAAAGCACACTATATCTTCTTAAATAAATATATCCTATTTCTGGAATCACAGTACAATCCAAGGAAAAAATATTGTCATAAGTACAACAGCATGATATAAGCTCCACAAGATATTACATCAGTTTTGGTCTTGTAACTGGAAAACACCCTAACAGAAGAATCAAAGTCAAATGTACATGTTTAATACTTTGCAGAATTCCCCTCCCACCCCACCCATTTCTAATACAGTGCTAACACAATTACATGAAAATGACATTACAGTATCTTTTTCCCAGCTGATTCTATGCTTGTAGCTTCAGATACTATGTGCATACCTCAAGACTATATGAAATATCAGAAGGTCACTAAATAAACAAAAACAAACAAAACGGGACAGTGCTAAATTTTACACTTGAGAAACACATCCTCATTTTCATGAAGAAACCGTAGAGGAGGGTAAGAATCATATGTTTATCTTATTTTTAAAAAATGTAAAAAAGACATACACAGGTTCAAATCTAGAGAATATGGTTAAACGCATAAATACTGGTAGCTTTTGCTAAGTTAGAATGGGTTGGGTAAACTATGATAAAACAGTAATTGGAATAAACACCAAAGTAGAGAAAACATAATATTTTGGTTTGTTTGAAATAATTAAGGTGCAACATTGCTGTCTCTAGATGAATTCATAGACATACTTGATGGATGACATTGGTAGTATATGAAAATACACGCCACAACAATTCCATTTTTTAAAGAATACATACAAAAATATTAGAAATTAAAAACGCAAGGATGGAAGGAGCCTGATGGAAGGAGCTCAGGAAGGAGATCGCCGGTCGGCCCGGCGCTCCATCGGGTGCCCACGTGGTTGCTCGGCCCAGATGCAGACGCCCGATGGAGCGCCGGCCGGCTAAGGAAGGAGATCGCCGGTCGGCCTGGCGCTCCATCGGGCGAACGCAGCTGGGCCGAGTGACCACGTGGGCGCCCGATGGAGCGCTGGCCGGCTCGGGAAGGAGATCGCCTGCCAGTCCGGTGTGCGATCGGGCGCCCACATGGGTGCTTGGCCCAGCGGACACCCGATCCAGCGCCGGGCCAGCCGGCAAGGAAAAGAAAATACCGCCCCCCCAGGCAGCCTACCTTAAGTCTTGCTGCCGTATTCCCGCTGCTCCGCTTATTATTCCCTTATCGATTGCCGCTGCTTCTACTCTGCTGCTGCCGTTGCCGCCGCCACCACACTGCCTGCTTGCCGGTGTGGAGTGAGCAGGCCAGTCTCCAGTGGGTGGGCGGGCCAGCTTCCAATGGGCGGGCGGGCGAGCCTCCAATGGGCGGGGCCAGGTCAGTCAGACAATAACCGGTATGCACGTACCGGCACGTACCGGTTGATTGACAACACTGGGTGTAACCTATGACCCCCCCACTCGCCCACTTGATTTGAACCCGCAGCGTAGTGGGGAACCACCTTGGTAGTTCCAATTCACTGCCACCAGCCCAGGTACCAGGTTGCCAGAGGAGCTTCTGTTGCAGTTTCACATCTCACAGTCCAGAACTGGTTGAAACTGGCAT
>JAJKFI010000113.1:3713660-3742645 GCA_029204185.1 Lerista edwardsae | reverse complement strand
CCCCCAACTCTGCTATTATTTACACAAATACACAACACTTCCTGGGCTAAACTCCTCTCTTAGCTGAGGCTATTATCACAAGGGTCTCTATGCTCACCCTTGCAGAGCGTGGAGGCTA
Organism: Lerista edwardsae; assembly: GCA_029204185.1. Classification (NCBI taxonomy): domain Eukaryota; kingdom Metazoa; phylum Chordata; class Lepidosauria; order Squamata; family Scincidae; genus Lerista; species Lerista edwardsae. The sequence continues at coordinate 3,742,527 of JAJKFI010000113.1, read as the reverse complement.
ATGAATCACTGTGAGCCGGAACAAGGCAAGAAGGGTTTTTATTAAAAGTTTGTTAAAGGTAAAAAGAGGTTGGGGTGCCAGGGATAACAATAGGTAAAAAGTATAGAACAGTTTAACAGCTACTCAGGCAATAGGCCGATAGGTGGAGCTGAATCACACAGGCCTGTCCAGGCCTACACATGCGTGGCCCAGCCTCAGATTACTCTGAGAGGAAAAGACTTGTAAAACACACAGCCTGGGAACACACAGACTGAAAATAACTCCCAATCTAACACATGCTAACTAATACTTGGGTCCTGGTTTTAAATCCTCTCTGCTGGGCTTCTCCCAGCAGCCATCCACTCTGCCACTTCACAGAGTGGCTCTCCCTGAGACCATCCAGCAGAAAAGCCCACAGGACACAGAGAGAGAGAGACTCTGCCAGTCCGATGATCCTTAGCGAGAACACATCTGATTGGCTGGCAGTTGCTTCCTCCTGCCCCCAGATGGGACATCCTTTCTAGACCAGGCCCTTGGAAAGTAAACAGAAAGTATAAAACAGAAATAGGTACATGAAACATAGCTGTTTCATCACAGCACTGCGGGTAAGATTTGCTGGACACTGGCTTGGGCTGTCCGACTGGCCGCGAGGGCTGCTGGCATTAACAAAGCTTGCCTGGAGGGAGGTTCTGCTGGTTGCCCTCCCTTGCTGCTAGGGCTCGCGGGTAGCGGCGAGCACAGTAAGGATGAAGCGCCCCCCAAATTCCATTCAGGAGGGCTATGGCTGGGACAAATGTGGCCCGCCTGGTGCGAGTGAATGCTTAAGTGCCACGGGAGGGAGTGCGGCTAGTCTACACTCCTTCGGGCTTCAGAGCACCCCCCTTCTTCTCAGAGAGGCCGGATCAATGCAGCTGGCTCTCTATGGAGGGTTGCAGTTCTTTTCCCGTGCCTTCTGTGATCAAAGGCACACAGCAGTCATGGCTTTGGCACGAGGGTGGCTTATTTTAGCTTGGCGGGTGGCTTCAGACTGCCGCTGTTCTCTGAACATGGGCATGGCCATTTTGGGCACCATGTGGTCACATCTATGGAGTGGTCACGTGGTGGCGGCCCTTTTGGTGTGCGCATGGGTGCTGTCATATTTTTGTGCCGATGGGCGCCAATGTTTTTGTATGCTGCATGGGTGCCACCATTTTGGATGCCTTACCAAAAAAAGCAAAAACAAAAAAATGAAAATAAAATAAAAAAGAATAAAAATAAAATCAAATAAACCCAATAGAATAGATTATATATTATATGATATGTATAGATATGTTTAAGGGCCTATATAATAATGTATATATATAAAGAAGAGAGAGAGAGAGAGAGTGTGTGTGTGTGTGTGTGTGTGTGTGTGTGTGTGTGTTTCGCATAGGCTCCGCAACTCCTGGAGCGATTGGCACGAAACTTGGCACGCATACACCTTGCGGCCTGGTGACAAACACTGCGGGGCTTCCTTATGCCGAGTATGCCAGGGGTACGTGGGGGTCCCCACATGAAGATGGCCAAAACGGCCGAAATCGGCATCGAGTCTGTAGTTTCCAGGGTCGCCAAGACGACCAGCGATGCTCCCGACTCAGTTGGATGGGTTTGGCCTCCACTTGACGTGGGGGGCGAGAAGGGGTGCGAGACAAAATGTCCGCCATGCCCCGCTGTGACGCCTGGACCGATTGGCGCCAAACTCGGCATAAGGAAGCCTTGCGGCCTGGCCACAAACACTGCATGGGTCGGGGCCCCTAGCGCCCCTGGGGGTGGGGGTACGTGGGGGTCCCCACGTGAAGATGGCTGAAAACGGCCGAAATCTGGGTCGAATCCACAGTTTCCGGGGTTGCCAGGGTGAGCGGTGATGCTCCCGACACCGTCAGAATCCAGGTTCGCCCCCCCTCAGTGTGGGGGGCAAGAAGGGGTGCAAAACAAAACGTCCGCCATGCCCTGCTGGAATGCCTGGAGCGATGCGCACCAAACCCGGTACACGCGTGCCTTGTGGCCTGGCGACAAACATTGCGGGGGTCAGGCCCCCTAGCGCCCCTGGGGGTGGGGGTGCGCAGGGCCCCCCGCGTGAGAATGGTCTAAAACGGACAAAATCGGCGTTGGATCCATAGTTTATGGTGTCGCCAAGATGAGCGGTGATGCTCCCAACGCCTGGGCGTTTGGGTTTGGCCCCCCTCAATATGGGGGTGGGAAGGGGTGCGAAACAAGACGCCCCCCATGTCCTGCTGTGACGCCTGGAGCGATTGGTGCCGGACTCGGCATGCGCGTGCCTTGCGGCCTGGCGACAAATGCTGTGGGAGTGCGTGGGGGCCCCATGTGAGAACTGTCGAAAACAGATGAAATTGGAATAGATCTGTAGTTTCCAGGGTCGCCGAGGCGAGTGGCAATGCTCCTGACACGGTTGGAGTCTGGGTTCGGCCCCCGTCAGCATGGGGGGCAAGAAGGAGTGCAATACTCATAAACTCTGGAAGATCATTTTGTTACCCGGGCAACACCGGGTAACAAAAAGCTAGTAAATAATAAAAGAGGCAATTTTAAATGAATACATAAATAATGAATAATAACAACATTTAACAAAAAAAAATCTCTGAAGCAAGAGAAACACATCTGGCTATTGGCCCGCATGCTTGGCAACAGAGTTATTGTGCTGTGCAACCCCGCCCCAATGCTTTGTCTCATCAACCTTGGAAATTGGGGATTGGTTTGCATGGGATAAAGTCAACAACATGGGATAAATTCCCATTTTAAATTAATGATAAATTAATGCATGGGAATAGTAAGGAGGCTATAAAATAAATAGATTGTTGGACAAATAATTATATTTCTTTCTGAGAGTGAATTAATCAATGAATTAATGCTGGGTTATAATGAATTCAAAGGCAGGCCAGGAAAATAATTAATTAATTACAATCCTGGGCGGAGGAGTGAAGGGCCTATAATATTATAATGAAGGTTATTGGTATGTTTGAGTTGCTACAGCTAGGGCCTACAGCCCATGAGGTGGTAAAACCATAAGACTGATATACATAACAGTATTCAGGCATGGTATTATGTGCTTGGCTTTAATATGCTGTTGCATTTCTTTTTTCAGGCAACAGTCAGCCTTAATGCTTTTGCCTCATTCCTAGTAGCTAGGCATGGGAAAGAAGCAGCAGAATGCATGTGGGCAGGCACCCAGGATGCCCCCTATGGCAGATGTACAGCCATCTGAAGAATCATCAGACAAAGGTCTCTGGCAACGATTCAGGTGGCCATAGCGGGTCTTCAGGCCCTTGAGAAGCAGGCCACCCACAAGTGGAGGCAAGCTGGGGGGAGAAAGACCTCTAGGGGGGAAAGGCTACTCCCAGCACCCGTCTCAGCTTGTCACTTTACTTTCCAGGATACCCATGGGATGGGTGAGTGCAATGCCCACCCCTGAGGGCACGGTGGCCGTGGTGCCAGAAGGCCCTACAGCTGCAGGAATTGAAGCTTCCGGTAGTGTTGACATGGCAGATCAGAGTCATGGGATGCTTGCTACCAGTGAGTATGTGGCTGAGGAACATAGAGACAAGGGTGAGGTTTTCAGCATCAGGATTTGGCGGGTACTAACAGGTCAGCCCCTCTGGTTTATCCTGTAGCCATGGTGGTTACTGGTCCAGCCCCTGGTGCAGTTGCACCCCCACCTCCTTCCCTCCTCCAATGCCAGGACCATTTATTCCTCAAGGCCCGGCATGGCAACCCCCGGCATACCCAGCTAGCTCCTTGTACCCACCCCTGCCTGGGCAGACAAGTGGCCAATTGCCAGTTTCCCCACCTGTGGTTGGTTTCCTTCAAGGTGGTGTCTTTCCCAGTAATGTAGGGACCCCCATGCAACCTGGCCCATCTGCGGGCTGGGCCACAGCCGCAGCACAGCCTGTGGGTCTCCCACCTCCATATGGTTTCCTACCAAGTCGTGCATGCAACATGCCCCCGAGCTACAGTCAGGCTTGCAGTGTACCCATATGGGCGCATCCACAGAGCCTAATCATGCCTATGGGAAGCTTGGGTTTGCCCTGGATGGGAACTTTGCCCCCACTATTAAAGAAAAAGTGCTGAAGGGCGAATATGTGGATATATTTAGTCTTTTACATGGCATGCCTGAGCCCACAGAAAAGGCAGAGGACAAACCCAAGGATCAGGAGGTGATCCGCAGAGCCAAGCTAGACTGTAACTGGTCTAATTGGATGAAGGGATTTATAGCCTATGCTGCATTCATTTCCTGCCGTCAGCCCCCCAAAAGGGGCCCTATTGTGGAAGTACTTAGACTTATGTCTAAGTACAAGCTGGGATGTAACAAGTTGGGATGCTATACCAAGGCCAACTGCCAGTACCAGCATGCATGAAGCATGTGCGGCCTCCGGAACCCCATCACAGCCTGCTTCAAGGCTAAGGGCACCAAGCATTATGGGGATGACCACAAATTGGGTTGAAGTGGCCAAGGCGAATCCTGTCATGCTAAAGGAAACAAGCCCGATTCAGCTTAACTGTTTGTCTCACCTGCTTGAAAAATATCCGGACCACCAGGCTGCCCAGTTTCTGAATGCTGCTTTATTCATCACTTTTCATTCCCGTGGAGGGAATTGGTGAATGATTCAATACCGGATCATTTATGTACAGTTCACTATACCTCTGTGGACTAGGTGGTACAGTGGGTTAGAAAATGCTGGTCTGGTGCCCTTATGGCCAAATGTGACATCGAGTCAGCTTTCCGCCTGCTCCCTGTCCACCCAGATGATTTTTGCCTCTTGGGCTTCTCATTTGAGGGGCAATACTATGTTGATAGTGCTCTCCCTATTGGATGTGCTGTTTCCTGTGTTGTTTTTGACACATTTAGCACGATGCTGGAGTGGACCATCAGGAAAAGATCTGAGTTGGTGTCCACCGCCCATTATCTGGATGACTTTTTGTTTGTGTGTAAGGCAGGTTCCACCCAGTGCCAAGCACTCCTGAACTACTTTATCACATTCGTGCAAGAGCTCGAGCTAATTTTCTGAGCACTCAGTACAGGTACAAGAGATGCAAATAATTTTTCAGAAAGAATTCCAAAAGAAAGTCAAACTTTTGAGTTTCAGTGAGCAGAGAACCAGTGATAGTTAAATTCTCCATAATTGAAGTCAGTTTAGTTAATTTTGCTTCATCGTCTCCTGTCAGTCTTAGTTCAAGACTGCAAATATCTTTAAACAGGTTAATTGGATCTCTCAGGCCTGTCTTTCCAAAAACCTTACTCAGATCATTTTCTTATCATCTTATCAATTATATCATTTCTTTTACCTATTTTGATATGTACCAGTAGTGAATTGATCACGCTCTATAAAAACATTTCTTGCTTTAGCACCTGCCTTTTCTCCATTTTCAACTCTCTCTACCTATGATTGGCTGATCTTCATGCAATACAGTCATTATTGTAAGGGGAGAAGAGGAAGTAGCAGAGAAATCAGCAAAAAAAAACACCCCAAACCCTTCCTATAGTAGAGATCTCTGACAACCCTGGCTAGTTGCTATCAGTAAAACATGCAGTCCATCAGATTGGAGGTTTGGTTAAGGTTTCATAAGAAACAATTTACTTACAGTTCATAATTGATTACATAAACCTTCTGAATTGAATGAGAGACCTAATACTTTTGGAACAGGAGACTCTAGAAGCTGTCCCATTTATGTACAAGTGTGGAGGAGGACATCCTGTGAACATTGAGCCCCAGCAGAGCCATTTTTTCTCCTTTGGTGTGTGGAGAGAAAAAGAGGATGTGAGAAGATGGGGAAGAATTATGCTAAGGACCACAGACAGTCCTGCAAGAACCACAGATAGGACATGCAGATGGCCTCAGGTGACTGGAGAGTTTGTCCTCATTTGTGGCACACCATGTGCCATGGCTCACAGATTGAAAATTGCTGTTCTGGAGCGATGGGCATGAAACATACTTAATTTGCTTCCTAGTGAAGATGCATAAAATCAGGCTGATGTATTTTTCTGACATTATAATAATTGGACAAATATTTGAGAAATGCAGACTAGATTTGGCAGGATTAACTGTTCCAGCAACTTTCTTCCTCTTCTATTTATTTACACATTTTATACTGCCCTTTCTTCACCTTTCCACTGAGAAGCTCACGGTAGTGTACATAGTACCTCCCCTCCTTCTGTCCTCACAACCACCCTGTCAGGTCATTGAAGCTGAGAATGACTGGCTCAAGGCCTTCAGAAAGCTTCATGGCTAGGTGAGGATTTGAACATGGCTCTTCCGGGTCTGAGAGGAAGCCAAACCACTACACCATCCTGGCTCTATCCCATTCTCCCTTAGCATCTGGAGAGGGGATGCAATCTTTACATAGGTACTGCATGCCCTCTAGGAATCTTTTGATCTTCCACTGAAGGAATTCATTTTCAGTGCATTTCATCCAGTACTGGATGTCTTTGCTATCGTTACTGCTATTGCAATCCACAACATATTAATTCTGAGTGTAGCTGCCATGTCCCACAGGAAAGAGAGAGCCAATGTAACGTAAAGTGATAATTTTTACATTCAACCGACAAATGTGTGACTAAATACTGGTCTGTTTTGCACCTCTTAATAACATGTCTGAACAGTATGTGCTTTTGAGTCTTACAAACACCTGAAACCAAATCGGAAATGGTTGTGTGTGTTTTTTTAGAAGATTAGTTTTTGAATGGCAAGCTAAACAGCACTCTGCAACACAATCTTTTCCTATTTAATGCAACACAAGCCTATACATTCTCCAAGTAGTTTGATTTTTTGCCTTTCCTGTCTCTGTGCAGTGCTATCAGATACAATCTAGCTCCCTTGGGATTCCATCTGTGCTGAAACTGCATTGAGTGCTGATTGAACTGCTGAATCAGACTGTAATCAATCTTACATCCTACTGATATCCTTTGGTATTTTCTCTTTGATCACAGTCTAATGGAAAACACAGCACATTAAGGAATAATGAAGATTTCTCTAATTGTATCTATGCTGAAAGGCCTCTAGGTCCTTTTTTTTCTAATGAAAAACTGGGAGAGTAAGGTCACAATCCTAAACTGGAGTTAAGTTGGCATAAGCTAAACCAGCAAAGTTCGGCCAGCACAAGGGCCACCATAAAGCGTGTTTAGACTACTCTTGGAGTCGGAGGATGGCTCATGTCTGTGTGCTGGCCTCTCTGACTATGGTGGCCCTTGGGTTGGCCAAACTTTGCTGGTTTAGCTTATGCCAGTCTAACTCAGTTTAAGATTGCACCCTCAGTTACATTTCATGGGTAGAATATTACTATATATTCCTAACATATTTTCACAGAAGAATATCAATAGGATATCAGATTATTTACATTCTGATTTTTATTAATTTCTGATGCAACTCACTTTTATATTTTTGGCTTGTAACTGTCCGCCTTCAATGTCCAACAAATCGCTTGCTAAATTCACATCTCAGGAGAGATTGGGAGTGCATTCTGAAGGTTCGCTGGATTGGTGAGGCCGGCAGGCCTGCACCAAATCCAATGCGTGGGGGGAGCCTCCCTGGGGCAAGAGCACATTTGTGTCCTTGCCTCAGGGGAGACTCCAGCTGCCTGATGGGCTTCCTTGGATCTGTGCCTGCTATTTAGGATCTGTGCCTGCAAAATCGGGGCTGTGCTGCCTCCCGATGAGGCCTAGGATTCAGCCTAATGGCCGCATCCTGGCCCTGCCTCGTCGCTGGGCTGGCACACCTGCCAGCCCACCCAGAACTGCTCATTCCCCACCCATGTCTCTCCTAGAACCTCCCTTGTGCCAGCCAAGTTTGGCTGGCACAAGGGGGGCTCGCTGTCAGCGCTCTAAGGCTGACACTATTCATAGCACCGGCCTAAGAGCATTAGTGCCTGGGGGGGAGGGTGTGCTGCGCTAATGACTTAGTGTCAATGCAACGATGTTCATGCCTGACTCCCCCCGCCCCAAAGAACCACACATTCTGAATTTTTTCTCCTAAACAAAAGAAATAACATCAATATTTTTACTAAATCAGTTCACAGTTGGCAAATAAGCTGTATTGTACTTTTCAAAGGTAATTAGCACATTTTGTTCACTTACTGATAGATCCAGAAGTAAGCAAATTTATATTAAAACTAGCTTTTATGTACCCGGCTTCGCCCAGGTGTTTATATGTCCCATCACTGACCCCCCCCCACTCACCAGCCATACAGATGGCCCATTTATATGTCCCATCCCTGACCCCCCCCACTCACATGTGTGCCCGGGTGTTTATATGTCCCATCCGTGACCCCCCCACTCACATGTGTGCTCGGGTGTTTATATGTCCCATCACTGACCCCCCCACCCCACTCACCAGGCATACAGATGGCCCTGTATAAGATTCCCTGCAGGAAAGATAGCTCTTATGTGCCCAGCTTCCTCCTGGTGTTTATATGTCCCATCCCTGACCCCCCCCCCAGTGGTTTTCGGCCACCCCCAGGCACTTTTTTTTTGTTAAAAATTACCCGGCGGTGACTGGGTGTTTATTTGTCCCATCCACGCTGCTGTACTGTTTCTGTTGCTCTAGATGTAGTAGCCCTCTGTTTCATATCCTGTAGTCGTTTGTGACGCTGCTGTACTGTTTGTGTTGCTCTAGATGTAACAGCTCTGTGACGTAGCGTTGCAAGTCGTTTTTTTTTCTCAGGTGTTTCCTGTGTACGCTGTTGTTTCATCTTTGTAGTCTTTGGTTGCACCTGCCCAATTGCCTTACGTTATACAGTGAAAGTAAACTTTCAGAGTGAGAGCAACAGCCACAGCACCTTGTGCCAACTGTCCACTGCCAAGCAGGGACCGCCCACATGTCCACAGGACACATTTCCCTGGCCCTGTATCGGTTTGCCTGCGGGAATCCTATTTGCTGCTGTTTGTCTTCAACTGTAAAGAGTTCAGTTGCTGCCTGAAGATTCTGCATGTCATTTGCATGTACTTTGCATCTCATCATGACATCATCAGAGCCTCGGAATGCAGTGGTTCAGCCCATAGCCACCGATAGAGAACCACAAATTCACTTATACCTGCGCCCGTGGGGGTGCGATCCATTCCAAAACTGTGCAGCAACGGTTTCGGGGGGCCAAGGCACCCGCGTGCCAAGTTTGGCGCAAATTGGTCCAGGCGTTGCAGAGCCTATGTGGAACATACACTCATACATACACACATACGCTCTTCTTTTTATATATATACTAGCTGTTATGTACCCGGCTTCGCTCGGGTGTTTATATGTACCATCACTGACCCCCCCCCCACTCACCAGGCATACAGATGGCCCGTTTATATGTCCCATCCCTGCCCCCCCCACTCTCATGTGTGCCTGGGTGTTTATATGTCCCATCCCTGCCCCCCCCACTCTCATGTGTGCCTGGGTGTTTATATGTCCCATCTCTGACCCCTCCCCCCACTCACATGTGTGCCCGGGTGTTTATATGTCCCATCCCTGACCCCCCCACACTCTCATGTGTGCCCGGGTGTTTATATGTCCCATCACTGACCCCCCCACTCTCATGTGTGCCCGGGTGTTTATATGTCCCATCTCTGACCCCTTCCCCCACTCACATGTGTGCCTGGGTGTTTATATGTCCCTTCCCTGATCCCTCCCCCCACTGACATGTGTGCCCGGGTGTTTATATGTCCCATCCCTGACCCCCCCACTCACATGTGTGCCCGGGTGTTTATATGTCCCATCCCTGACCCCCCCACTCACATATGTGCCCGGGTGTTTATATGTCCCATCCCCGACCCCACCCACCCCTCACATGTGTGCCCGGGTGTTTATATGTCCCATCCCTGATCCCTCCCCCCACTCACATGTGTGCCCGGGTGTTTATATGTCCCATCCCTGCTGCTGTACTGTTTCTGTTGCTCTAGATGTAGCAGCTCTGTCTCTCTTATCGTGTAGTCTTTTGTCACGCTGCTGTACTGTTTCTGTGGCTCTAGATGTAACAGCTCTGTGACGTAGCATTGCAAGTCATTTTTTTTCTCTCAGGTGTTTCCTGTGTACGCTGTTGTTTCTTCTTTGTAGCCTTTGGTTGCACCTGCCCAATTGCCTTATGTTATACAGTGAAAGTAAACTTTCAGAGTGAGAGCAACAGCCACAACACCTTGTGCCAACTGTCACTGCCAAGCAGGGACCGCCCACATGTCCACAGAACACATTTCCCTGGCCCTGTATCGGTTTGCCTGAGGGAAATCTGTTTGCTGCTGTTTGTCTTCAACTGTCAAGAGTTCAGTTGCTGCCTGAAGATTCCGCATGTCATTTGCATCTCATCATGACATCATCAGAGCCTCGGAATGCTGCGGCTCAGCCCATAGCCACCCATAGAGAACCACAAATTTGCTTTTACCTGCGCCCGTGGGGGCGCGATCCATTCCAAAACCACGCAGCGATGATCTCGGGGGGCCAAGGCACCCGCGTGCCGAGTTTGGCGCGAATCGGTCCAGGCGTTGCGGAGCCTATGTGGAACATACATACACACACACACACACACACACACACACACACACACACACACGCTCTTCTTTATATAGATAGATAGATAAATAAATATAGCAAAATAGCTATTTTGTTTTACGAACCACCAAAAATTGGGTCATAACCCACTGGTAAGCTATGGACCCACAGCTTAAGAAACACTGATATAGGGAATTATGTCCCTCTGGATGTGATAATTATTCAGGAATCTGGAAAGGGGCATAGTATGATGCCATTTAACTTTATTATTTGCTTGTAAACCACTTTATGAACTTTGTGTTGAAAAGCAGTATATAAATATTGTTGTTTGATTGATTTCCCCCCTTAGCTGTTTTTGTCCCCTTAGCAGGAGAAAGGCAGGATAGAGATATGGTTAAACAAACAAATAAATTGTGTTTCTAGCTCAGTTTGGTCCATTAACTCACATATACCTTTTAAGTACACATTTTGATTGCCTGATCCAGCAGGGCTCTTCTTATGTTCTTAGGATGTGGTGATGGCAACTGGCCTGGATGTTTTTAAAGGGGGATTGGACACATTTATGGAGGAAAATTTCATCACGTTATAAGCCATGATAACTATATGCAACCTCCTTATGTTAGTAGTAGGCTACCTCTGAATGTGGGGTGCAAGGAAGTAGCAACTGGATGCAGGCATCTTGCTGTCTTGTGCGTTCTCTGAGGCATCTGGTGGGCCACTGTGAGATACAGGAAGATGGACTCGATGGGTCTGATCAAGGGGGCTCTTCTTATGCTTTTAGGTAGGTGTCCTTGATATAGGCATCTTGCCCCAAGCTTTTCTTCTCCAACACCTTCTGAGGTTAATCCTGGCATCATACTATGCCCCTTTCCAGATTCCTGAATAATTGTACTTATCGCATCCAGAGGGACATAATCCCTTAGATCAGTGTTTAAGCTGTGGGTCCATAGCTCACCAGTGGGTTACAACCCAATTTTTGGTTGTTTGTAAGACTGACAGGGTAGATTAGGCAATTAAATGTGCATTATGGGTTAAACAATGTGCTACTTGGGGGCGTATTGCTGCACATTACACCATTATAGTAATGGTAATAACCACAGAGGCTTGTTGTTGTTTAGTCGCTAAGTCGTGTCCGACTCTTTGCGACCCCATGGACCACAGCACGCCAGGCCTCCCTGTCCTCCACTAGCTTCCAGAGTTCGCCCAATTTCATGTTCATTGCTTCGGTGGCACTCTCTAAGCATTGCATCCTCTGCCACCTTCAATCTTTCCCAGCATGAGGGACTTTTCTAAAGAGTCCTCTCTTCTCATGAGGTGGCCAAAGTACTTGAGCTTCAGCTTCAGAATTTGTCCTTCCAGGGAGCAATCAGGCTTGACTTCCTGGAGGATTGACCGATTGGATCTCCTTGCAGTCCAGGGGGCTCTCAAGAGTCTTCTCCAACACCATAATTCAAAAGCATCGATTCTTCGGCGCTCTGCCTTTCTTATGGTCCAGCTCTCACAGCCATACATTGCTACTGGGAAAACCATCGCGTTGACTATGCAAACCTTTGTTGGCAGGGTGATGTCTCGGCTTTTTATTAAGTTGTCTAGGTTTGCCATAGCTTTACTCCCAAGAAGTAAACGTCTTAATTTTGTGGCTGCAGTCACCATCTGCGGTGATCTTGGAGCCCAGGAAAATAAACTCTGTCACTGCTTCCATTTCTTCTGCTTCTATTTGCCAGGAAGTGATGGGAGTGGTGGCCATGATCTTAGTTTTTTTTAATGTTGAGCTTCAAGCCAATTTTGGCACTTTCCTCTTTCACCCTCATCAGAAGGTTCTTTAGGTCTTCCTCACTTTCTGCCATTAACAGAGGCTTGAGTGGCTGGTAAAATGAAACGTTTTTAGATGAAACGTTTTCCAGATGCTAAAATGTTTGGGAACCACTGCCCTAGATAACTAGTCTCTCTCAACATGTCACACCACGCTTCCAGTCTCCCCCACTTCCAAGTTCCCACTGCATTTTAACTCAGCTGCTATTATATTTTATCTGTTCCTTTCTTCTTGCACTCTTTCATTTTGCCATTTCATTTGTTGCCTTTGTTATCAGCAGTTTTATTGCATTACAGATGCTTGCTGGTTTTTATCGTTGTGTGGTTTTCGTTTTAATGATTTATTTGTTATTGTGTTTGCTTCTCACTAAGGGTTTTAAGCCATTTTGGGCATTACTCTAATATTGGAAAAGCAGGGTATACATATTAATAATAAATAATATGCACAATTCAGTTATGCTCGATTACCCCACTAGCATATCTTTTAAATACTGATTATATAACAAAGGCAATAATTATCACCCCTTCTCAAAGAGTGGAGAAAGCCAGAGATAAGTAAGGTTTAATCCCAGAGCCAAGCCTACTGCACTCCCCAAAACCTTTGCAAGCAGCCTGATGAAGTACTGTACATCCCTCTACTTGCTTAGTAGTCAAAAGCTGGTGCTTAGGTTTAGTCATCTATGGCAGTGTTATTCAACACTGGACCAACTTTTTAGAATGGCACTTGTGTCAGGACCCACCAGAAGTTATGTCATTAAACTGGAAGTGATGTTGTGGCAGGAAGTGACATCATCAAGCAGGAAGTGCTGTCATTTTAACATAATAAAATGACACTCCTGAAATGTAAATTGGCATTCTTGGACTGCAGCAATTGTACAACCATGAAACATCCCTGACAGAAAGCAAGATTAGGACAAAATATGATGTAAAAGCACTGAACTAAAAACATTTTTTTAAAAAAGGCCTCACTTGAAAATTCAATCTGTTAACACTAACAAAAGGAATATAACAAGAGTAATGTCCCAGCTTTCCACGCCCCACCAAATGGGTCCCAAACAACAGTTTGAATAACACTGATCTATGGCATTATTCCACCATACCTTTCAGCTCAACTTACTTTCAGTGATGGCAATCCTATGCATGTCTATTCAGAAGTTCCATTGCCCTTAATGGTTTTCACTCCCAGGAAGGTGTGTATATGATTGCCGGCTCTGTCTTATGTGCTTACTCATGACCTCCATTCTTCCTCCTACACTTCTACCTTCTGTTGTTCCAAACTGTTCTGCTCCCTTAAATTCTGTCTGTTCTCACTTGATACTCCCCATATACAGAAGTGGTGGAACGTAAACCTGACCAAGGGTCAAACTCAACATTGTTTGAAGCATGCAACTGGAGTTAGCATGTTTGTTTTCATTCTGCACACAGCAGCTGCATTGGGTCCCTGTGGATAGGACCATGCATAGGAGGAGGAGGAGCGCTTTGATGTGGATCAAACCCACCCACCCACATACAGACACACTATGACTATTTGCCCCTGGGTGATAAAGCTCCCATTGGATGTTATTCCTTAAATTATTACACACAGTTTGGCCCTTAGGTTTTCTGTCTAGCTAAAAGATACTTTGATAATATGGACGTTTGAGGCAGGATGCCTAAGCCTCCACACCCTGCCCTAAGCAAACTCATAGAACTACTTAAACTAAGGAGACAAACCTTATCATTGCAATTGTGAGAACAAATACAGTGAAGAGATGCACCAAATCTGGAAGCAAAGTCAGGAAGCAAAAGCCAGAAAATCAGGAAGTAAGAGCCAGGTTATGTTGGACTAAAGTCCAACAATAGAAAAATCTACCTGGAAGGTTCCGATTCAAATCCCTGTTCAGCCGTGAAGCCTCCTGGGTGACCTTGGGCCAGCCACTATCTTTCAGTTTCACCTATGTCACAGGGTTATTGTGAAGTCAAAAGGAGGGAAGAAACCATGTATACCACCCTGAACTCCTTGGAAGAAGGGTGGCATAAAATGCGTGAACTATCCTCCTTGGGCATATCTACATTCCTTTCTTTCAATCACCTTCTGAAAAGCCACATTTCCTAAATGGCCTTTGACTTATGCTCTTCTCAACTTCTTTCCCAATGGTAGTTGAATCTTTAGTATTTCTAGTAGTGTTGCTCACATTAGTTGCTCCCTTCCCTTTGACTCCCCATTCCTCTTTTCTCTTCGCAACTATTTGAGATTAAAAGCTCCTTGGGAGCTGTGCTCTATTATGTTGCCGAAGTCAATTTCTCAGCCACCATGTGGACTAATAGTGCAGTAATAACAATCATAACCATAGTAATGATATTGTGGAAATGATATTATAGAGTGTGTTGCTTGAAACCATACTGACAAATGGTGCTAAAGTCTTAGAGCATAGCTGTGAAAATGACTATCACTTCCTCCGGGCAAAAAGCAAACAACAACATGACCTGTTTTGCAGTGGGCTGACACTGGAATTAAAAAAAACTTCCAACACAAGACACTCTTGCTCAGTAAGACCCACAAGCTAATGTGACAACACAGAGGACAAACAAACAAAAAGCTTGCTTTGTATCCATCAGTTATTTGAGTGTTCAGAGACCATATGGATCCATCAACATTCACAAAAGAGAATTTTGAAGAGAATCTATGGGAAAAATAGTCAACGAGTTCTAGCCTGAGGCATAGCATATGTGTAAATGCAATGTTTCATGCAGTGGTATAGCTAGGCCTTCTGCTTCCCAAGGTCAAAGAAAAATCTCCCTACAACAAAATTAAATTTAATTTAATTTGTTTATTACTTAATTAAATGAATAAATAAATTTTCTGGTTGCATTTTATTTAGCATTAAATTATTTCATTTTCCAATAAATCATAGATTCTATAGATGAAATATATAGATGAAATACAGCATGATGGTATTATTTGTACATACCAAAGTTTGATGATAGCATAGAAGCAGCTTACAGCTGTGAAGCTTGGAAAGGCTTCAAGGTCACAGAGCTCCGGCAAGGAATCACTCAGACAACAGAGATTAGGGTAGTAAGAACTACTATATTCTTAGAAGAAGGCTTCTTGCAGCAAAGAACAGCAAAGCTCCTCCAACAGCAACACTTACATCGCCAGAAACTAACCACAGGTGTTTCTGGTCTTGATTAAATAGTCCCCAGCATCCAATCAGAGATCAGGTTGAAGCTGAGTCAGAATGACTCAGCACTTTACTGCTGGTCTGCTAGGCCTGAATGACTCAGCACTTTACCCCCTGAGTTGGCCTAGTGCTAGCCCTTTCCCAATTCACGTCTATAAATTTCCAGGGACTTCCTTCAGTACTCCAATAAAGTTTTCATAGTTTTGGCTACTAGTGTCAAGCTCAGCTTGTTGCCTGCCTAAAGCTTAGCTGATATAATTCCCCCTCCCTGCAAAACCTTAGCTATGCCACTGGTTTGGTGCATATCTGTGTCAAGTGGTAATAGGTGAATTGGTCCAAGGATGCCCCCCATTTTCTTGGGGAAAGAGATGGAATGGGCACATGGTACTCTATGCTACTCATTTAAGATGACATGTGCAATAGCCTCCAACACTTGAGTCTTAACACAGCACTTTCAAAAGATACCAGCCGTGTTTATGGACTTTTTGTGTACGTACTAAAAAAAGGGTGTCACTGGGAGTCATTGCCACTGATATCCTCAGTCATGTGCCAATGGTGTATCCAAGTTGCTGTTATGAAAAAGCTTTCAGAATAGTGATAATGCATCAATAAACTGCTTTGATTTTTGAGCATGTTTTTTGAGCAAGTACAGAAGTAGCATTATCACCGGATAAATAATAACAGATGGTTAACATATGTGCTGTCATTTTTTTGAGCATTCACCGTCCTTCACATACATGATCTGAGAGCAACAGTATAAGGAAGTCATGATTGATTTTGGTCTGCTTACCATGTTGATGACAGAGGGAAAATCAGAACCTGGGTCCTCCAGGGTTTTGCAGCTTTGTCTCTCTTATCTCCAACACAGCCTCCAAGCTTGACACAACTTGAATCAGTGTGCAGTGAATACAAATAAAACCCATCAACTTTTTATTTGCATAATAATAGACCCCCTGTGTGTGTATGAGAGAGGGGTTCCCTTGATTGCCAAGACACAACAAACATGTCGACTGCCTTTCTTTTGGAAATATTTTGTTACCTACTCTTGCTTTCCTGTCTGGGAAATAAGATCAGCTCTATTGCTCCTGTGTAAGTCATCCATCTCATCAAGTGCATTTGATTGTGTCCTTGCTGATACTTTTGCATTTTAATACCTTTTCCATCCTCCCCTTTCATCTTCCCTGCCATTGATTAATGAGTGAAAATCATGTAATCCCAAGCAGAATATTGTGTGGGTTTTATTTGTCTCCAGCACTGAGTAGTTCTCCTCCTTCGCAGTGTACCCTTTTCTGTGGGCAGATTTTTGTGTTCCTCGTTTCACTCCTCAACGTGAACAAGTCAGAAATACTTGAGGAAAAATATAGGGAAAGAAAAAAAACCCCACCCTATACTGTACTGTTCCATGATGCTGCAATTTCATTAAGAGCTCTCAATTATATGCTAACACTATAACAGCTCAAATTGGAGTTAGGCCAGCACAGTTAGGCCAGCAAAATTTGGCCAGCACAAGAGACACCATAAAGTATGTTTGGACCACTCGGAGTCAGTGAGGCCAGCACACAAACATGCACCATCATGATTTTTTCCCCCCTCAGAGGATTGTAGGTTTTCACCAGTAGGTAAATGGTACAGAAACAGGTAAATGGTTTGTTAATGGTCAGTGGTTAGAGAAAATAATAGCCTTATCTAGATGATTTGTGCCTGAGGATACTATCCATGATAATTTTCCTAAATGGCTTGTGAATGGTCAGTGGTTAGAATAAACACTATAGGAGAGCCTTATGCAGATTTTCTTGTCAATTCTGGCCTTGATAATTGTTCTAACAGCTCTTGCCTTGCCTTCCTGCACATCTCCAAAATTAACAATCAGGGCCACTCAGGTAAACACTGCAGTGATGCCTACCCTCCCACCCTACAGAAATTGTTATCCTCTTAAGTTTTCACCTAACTTGTCCCCCAAAGATTGTTGGCCTACAAAGAAACACACATTTTGAATGGAAGTAGATGTGCAAAGTCCCATCGGCGCATTTGCCTGCCAATTATTTAAAAAATTATTACAGGTGCTAAAAAAGCTTTAAAGTTGACTCAGTGAGAAAGGTTAGCCCCTGCCCTAACACAGGAAGCCAAAATGGCAACTTTCATTTCAGATTTGGGTGGCTTCAATCAGATTCAGAAACGGCCCCCCATAAAACATAAAACACCCAAAATTCTGCCCCTGTTTCTTAAATGATGACATGGGTGGACAGTCAAAACAACTGTACCTCTAAAAAGGTCTATCCTTACACTGTTTACACTGCAAGTTTCAGGTCATTTGGTGGAGCCACTTTTTGAAAATCTCTAAATCATAAATTGGCACACAAATCCACCGATGGGAGGGAATGGGTTTTAAGGCCTTGCCCATTTATCCTGCTGTGATTAATTGCAGCCAGTCTCTGGCTCCTCTTCTTCATAATTTGTTGCAATAAAGTGGCCCATTCATCTATACACACCTGTCTCTTGTGGCGTCATTGGAGGGGATGCACAGCTAATGAAGATATTACATTCTGTTTTTTTCATTGAATTCCTTGTGAAATTCGGCATCCAATGGTATATAGCATGATGGTATTATATCTTAGCAATTTTGGGCTCTCGTGGTGTTGTCTCCCCTGTGCAGCCCGCCCCCGCGCCCTAGTGACCCCACTGATTCTGTAGCTTCAATTGCATTGTATGGATTAATTTAAACTTTAAAATATACAGATTCATCTCTCAGTTGTTTGGGACTTGCTATGAATCATACTGGATTCCCTAATTAAAAGTCACTCATGATTCTTTGTAATAGCCAAAGTGCCACTTTCTGATAATTGTCATTGCTTCCCAGCCCAATCAGATTTGGAAGCAGCACCAGTGTCAATGTTGATCATGCACTATGCTCATTCTGGGAATGCCATACTTTTGGCACACTAATAGTGGTGCAACTATTCCAGTGGTGTAGCTGGCAATCCAGAGGTTTGCCTGAGTATTTGGAGCAGTGATCGGAGCATTGAACCCTAACCTGCCTACTTGCATTTTGGTTTGGCTCCAAATGCAATGACATGGGGTGGCATGATCTCAAGGTAACCCGCCCCCCGAGCACTGACAACATCACTGTATTCTACACCGAATAAAGATAGAAAGATAGCTATCTTTCTATAGCAGCAGGTGCAGCCATCTTGCGATGAAGTGCATCTTTTGTGACCAAGTACCAAGTGAGACAAGCAAGTTACAAATCTGGGCAAGGAGAAGGTACTTACCTTCTCAATTGTCCAATCTTCTCAATTGTCCAATCTTACCTTCTCAATTGTCCAATTGTCCAATCCTAAACCCATTGTAAGATTAACAACACAATCCTAAAAGAGAGGCACCCCCACGTTGGTGCTAAAGCAATGGTCCTGTTGCGCCCGTGCTGTGCCTCCCTTGCATCAGCTGAAGCCGGCCGGCACAAGGGAGACACCATTGTTGGATGGGGGAGGGAGTGGGCAGGGGGAAGGTGATTTTGGGTGATTTTGAAAAATGAATGGGTGTGCCAGTGGGCATGCTGGCCCGGGAGGGAGGCGGGCCTTGGATTTTGCCATAAGGCCAAATCCAAGGCCTTATCCTGAGACCGCATGGCCCCAATTCGGGCTGCATGGTCTCCTCGAATCTGTGCCTGCTGTTTAGCAGGCACAGATCTGAGGAGTGCATAGGGGAGGCAGGAGACTCCCCTACTGAAAGGGCACAAATATGCTCTTGCTGTGGGGAGGCTCCAGCCTTGCCTATACTGCGCTGGATTTGGCAGTATAGGATTGTGGTCTAAGTTTAAATAAAACTAAGATTAAGTTTTCACCTTAAAGTTAGAGCTTAATCTAACCTGAAAAGGTGATTGTGAAGATCCAGTAACTG
Source organism: Lerista edwardsae (assembly GCA_029204185.1). Classification (NCBI taxonomy): domain Eukaryota; kingdom Metazoa; phylum Chordata; class Lepidosauria; order Squamata; family Scincidae; genus Lerista; species Lerista edwardsae. Next base: position 3,723,188 of record JAJKFI010000113.1, on the reverse strand, counting down.
GGGCACAGGAGCCAGGTGGAGAAATGTAGCTGGGAGGTCCTGGAAGCCAAATTTAGGTTTCTAGGCAGGAAGCTGATGGCCAGGACCCCCAAGGTAGTGTTCTCAGAAGTGCTACCTGTTTCATGTGCAGGGCCAGCAAGGCAGGCAGAGCTCGGGGATCTCAATACATGGATGAGATGGTGGTGTTGGGAGGCTATCGTTCTCCAGATCAAAAACTTGAAGGGGACCTTGAAATGAGGAAACAAATCAGGGGGTGTCCAAGAGAGTCAGGGTTGTAATCATAAGCAGTGGTGTCATCCTGTCGGAACGGGCCGGTACGCCGTTCCGCGGATGGGCCCGGGTTGCGCCGCCTCTCCCGAGGACGGGCACACTGTTTCTGGGCTCGCCCGCCCTCCAGTGCGTTCGAATTGCTCTGAAATGAAGTGATTCCAGGCGCAGAGAGGCGTGGCTGGCCTCCACCATAGGGGCGGAGGGCTGCCAATCATCCGGGCGTTCCGGTTCCTGGCACGCCCGGATGACATCACCGATCATAAGGTACTTTAATTATCCTCATATCGACTGGGTCAACTGGTCCTTTTCTTGACCAAATTCCTTGACATGCTGAATGACAATGTGTTAGAGCAGCTAGTCATGGAGCCCACCAAAGGACAAGTGACTCTGGATTGAATATTGTGTGGTACTCGGGACCTGGTCAGGGATGTAAATGCTACTGAGCTGTTGGGGAACTGTGACCATGCTATTATGTGTTTCACCATGCATATCTAGAGAAAAGTGCCAAGCAAATCTGACACAAAAACCCTTGACTTCCGAAGGGAAGATTTGCCTCTGTTGAGAAGTTTAGTTAAAAAGAAATGGAAAGGGAATGTAAAAAAGAATCCAATCTCTCCAGAGTGCACTGTTTACAGTGGCAGCGGCCCAGTAGAAGTGTATACTGCAAAGAAAAAAGGGCTCAACTAGGTGAAGGAGGATACTTGCTTCGATAGCAAGTAAAGTTAGAGAAGCTGTAAAGGGGCAAGGAAGCTTCCTTCCGTAAATGGAAATCATGCCCAAATGAGGAGAATAAAAAAGAACACAAAATCTGGCAAAAGAAATGTGATACATGAGGCTAAGAAAGACTTTGAGGAATGCATGGCCAGCAACATAAAGGAGAATAATAAAACCTTCTTCAAATAGAAGCAGGAAACCTGCTAGAGAGGCTATCAGCCCGTTGAATGGTGAGGGAGGGAAAGAGAAGATACTGCTATCCGAACAGCCCCTCCCAACTAAGGAATTAAGTCTGCTTGAGGTTTATAAAGAGGATGTTTTTGACCTAATTGATAAATATCAATGTCACCAGCCCAGATGACATCCACCCAAGAGTTATTAAGGAACTAAAGATTGAAGTTGCCAATCTCTTAACTATAATATACAAGTTGTCCCTTAAAACCACCATAGTGCCAGAGTTCGATGTCAGAGTTTGCAAAGCCACCTGGATTTTGGATTCAATTCAATGATAATTCAACTGAATGAGACTTACCTCCAGGTATTTATGTATAGGATTGCAGCCCAAGTCAATGACCTTTCTGCTTCTACATAATGCTACTGGCTCATGGGGGAGGGAGCTGTTTATTTTCAAACTGCTTGGCACAGGATCTCTTAAGTTTGGCATTAAGTGGAACAAGCGAGACTTTATAACAAAATGTTGGAGAACCTTATAGGAGTTGTATGCAAGGCCAACATTGTATGAAAAAAGTTGTATGAATAAGGCCAACATTTATCAGGAGGCTTGCAGAGGTGTTCATGACCTGGAGGGGTGATATCAGAGGAGAGAGATGGGGGAAAATGATAACCTTCTCTTTCCATTCTCCCAAACTCTCCCCCACTCCCACTGGCCAACACTCAGCTTTGGGGTTGACTGCCAACCCCCCAACCTGAATCTTAAATTGCTATATAGTAGGGAAAGGTTTGAAGACATCACAGTTCTCTTTCCTTAAAACTTATCCCTATGTTACTGGAGCCTCTCTTTTCAAGCTACTTAAGCTGTTAGCAACTCAAAGGGAAATTCCTTCCCTATTTTCCTTTTTTGTTTTCTGCCAACATCCCACCATTCTGTGGTTTATCTGCCCTCAATATTTTGTAGTTCTTGGAAACTCACAACTATTTGTTGACCCATTTTGAATCTGTTAAAAAGAAAAAAAAGACTCCATGTATAGATGTATCTCCTGTGTATAAATAAGGGAGTCCCTAGAGCAGTGGTGTCATCCTACTGGTATGCTGGGCGGGACATCCGGGTGATCGGCAGCCCGCATGTCGCGTACTGCAGCATTACGCCGTTTGCGTAACCATTTGCAAACAGCGTAACACTGCGGTACACGACGGGCGGGCTGCCGATCACCCGGATGTCCCGCCCAGCGTACTGGTAGGATGACATCACTGCCCTAGAGTATGTAGAAATAACTCTCTTATATTGGAGCGGCCCCATTTTACTTGCATCCTTTCAACACTCAACTACTTAGTATGAGAAGGACAAGTGAAGACTCAGAAATGCCATTGATTTCAGAGGGAGACAGCATTGCATTTGATTGGCTCCGAATATGCTTAATTGTGGCTTGATTGTGCCCATTCTGCTTTTTAAGACACATTTGTAGGAATTTTCTGTTATTTTTTATTGCGTCTTTTGCCAGCATAGGAGCAAATACATATATAGGAAATCTGTCTCTCCACCTGTGTGAGCTCAGTTAGGGGCTTTCACATTTAATTGTTTGAGATGCATTCAGTTATTCCTCACCCTGAAACAGTATCATTAAACACTACAAGGTGTTGCTCTCAGCAGCAAGGCCACTTCACTTCTCGCTGGTTCATACATCGTGGTCTGTCATTCACCCAGCACCTAATTTTGAAAGCCCACCTCCTTCCTTTTGCTTGTACAGAGAAAATAATGAGATACGGAGACAAATCAAGATATCAGCCATGCTGGGCTGCTGGGAACTCAACTGTGTCTCCTCACTGACAAGAAATGGTTCTTTGACAGGCAAAACGCAATCCTTTCACAGAAAGAGACCAATTCCATGGCTCAAACTTGCTGATGCATGACCCTGAAAGGAGTTGCTTCTCTTTTCCGATCCAGATATTTGATATCAGTTTTGTTCGCTTTTTTCCATTTGTGGTTTGCAGGAGCCGGTTTTTCACAAATCAATTCGTCTTCACCAAAGCCTCTCTGAAAGTAAGGATAATAAGGAAAACTCAGCAAAGACATTGGAAGTGCATTTGTTAGGCTAATGCAGTGTGGCAAGTATCTCATGTTTTGATACTATGGTTGGGGTTAAAGTCCACTGTGGTGTCATAAATTGACAGGCTTAGAAGTAATTAGAAGTCCTTGGCTATCTGTTCTGGTTTCTTGAGAAAGCATCATCATCCATTCTGCTTCTCTCTTTCTGTAGCTGACTTGGCACATTTGATGCTTTGGAGCACCTCCTCATAGAATCATAGAGTTGAAAGGGATCTACAAGGTCATCTAGTCCAACCCCCTGCCTGTAGCAGGAAATCCTCCTACAGTATCTCCAGCAGGTGCCTGTCAAGTCTCTGCTTGAAGGTCTCCAGTGTGGGAGAATCTACCATCTCCCTTGGCAGACTATTCCACTGTCAAACCGCCCTTGTTGTCAAGAAATTCTTCCTGATGTCCAGCTGGAATCTCCTCTCTTGCAATTTGCACCCATTGGGCCTAGTTCTACTGTCAAAGGCAGATGAGAACAGATTTGTCCCTTCTTCCTTATGACAGCCCTTCAGATATTTGAAGAGGGCTATGATATTCCCTCTTAGTCTTCTTTTCCTTAAGCTATACCAAGTTCCCTCAACCATTCCTTGTAGGACTTGTTTTCCAGTCCTCTGATCATTTGTGTTGCTCTTCTCTGAACCTGCTCCAATTTGGCTGCATCTTTCTTGAACTGAGGTGCCTAGAACATCCTCCTTTCTCTTTGATATTCTCTTGTTTGCAGTTGGCTTCTTAGCTATTTTTTGGATTGGATGCATTCATTTTGCTTCTGATCTGCGATCTTGAACCCATGTTGGCTTCAAACACTGTCGCGGCTTTCTCCCCCTTCCATCTACAGGTGATTGGCAGCATTTTAACTGCCAATCAGCTGTTTGGGGCTAGCTCTTTTCCAGCTTAGGGATCTGGCTTGCTTTGCAGGCAGCAAAACCCATTGGGGTTTTTAGGAAGGCAGCCTGGGTGCTGCAGGTGCCTGGAGCAGAAAAGGGAAAGTTGAGGTCATTTTCGACATGACTGTTTGAAGGGCCTCGGCAGCCTCATGATCCTTCTTGCCCTGTGGGGCCAGAAGGTATTGTGGCCATACAGGGTGGAGGAGGAGTGCTGTGCTGCTGTAGAGGGGCCCCATAGGGCAGTGATGTCATCTAAATGATTTAAGAACAGGTACTCACTTTTGATTGGCACGTGTCGGGACCCGCCCACCGGAAGTGACGTCATAAGCCAGAAGTGATGTTGTGGCAGGAAATGACATGAAAAAGCCCTTTTTGAGGCCTCAGATGATTTTAAACTGACCCAACAGTTGCAACAGTATTCCACAGCACCCCCAGAACATGTAAAGGAGGCCTGGCATCATGTTAAAACCCCAGAGCAACTCATTTTTCAGTGGCAAGGAAAGGAAAGGCTCCGCTCATTGCCTGCCTGCCTGCCTGGCTCTGAGACATGCAGGCAACTCAAACATGCAGGAAATTCAAATGTTGCAGAGGGCGGAGTCAACGAGTGGGCGGGCGAATGGGCGGGGCCAGCTGTAATCCTAGAAACCGGTACTCACGTACCCCCTGCATGACATCACTGCCATAGGGGTAATTACCTGTGCTGTGGGGGTTGGTTGGTCACCATTTCAGCTGCCTCCTGTCTGCTCTTGCAGCGGCCATTTTTGTGGCTCAGCTGAGGCTTAAAGTGGCAGAGCCTGTAAAGGGACAATGCTTATTTAGACTCAGGGTTTGTGGCTCTCATCTCCCTTACCTTACCAGTGTGACATTCTAATGTGCCCTGAGAGACTAGATGGTATTTGGTTGCAGGGGTCGGTGGAGGATATCTGCATAGCACTGGGGGTTGTTTACCCCTAGTAACCCCTGGCCTGGGCTGGTCACCATTTTGTGCTACCTCATGGCTGTCCTGGCATTGGCCATTTTTGTTTCATTAGCAGCTTAAAGGGCCAGAACCTAATTCTTCAAAGGGTAGGTCAGCAATTGTCTGCCATTTCTCTTGTTGGTTAAGCTCTTGCTTTGTGTACAGAGCAACCCGTGTTTTATCTGTGGATCTCATTTGTCTTGTTAACATCATCCCTGCCTTCAGGATTGTATTGAATTAATTCTTAATATATTCTTAGCTATGCCTAAACATGTGCCAATCAGACCCTATGTGCCCACCACCCAGGGTGGAGCCAGCTCCTTCTTCAGATGAAGAGGATGGTGCGACAGATTGGTTTGGCTTTCCGGACCAAGGCTGCTGGATTATTGGATCTTTCCTCTAACTTGAGAGTTCATAAGTTACTGGAGAGGCATCAGATTACACCGCAGATTTTGGAGGGCTTGTTTGGGGTCTTTAGCTCATTATGTGCCTCCTTGTTTGAGGTGGTGCTTTTCAGGATGGTTAATTTAGTATTGGTTTTTGGGCCTTATCATCCTAGTGAGGTTATCTCGGCCTCCAAATTTGACACTTCTCGCAGGACTTTGCAGTTGGAAGACGTTCATTTTACCCAGGTGGGATTATCCATGTTGCTTTGTTTTTCAAAAACTAATCAGTATGCACGGGGACATGTTGTGCAATTGAGAAGAGTTGGCAGGTTAGCGTTATGCCCCCGAGTATTATTTAAGATTTCAACCTCTGGGTCATGGCCCCTTATTTTGCCATTTGAATGGCTCTCTGCTTACACTGTTTCAGTTTAGGACACTGTTTTGGAGGTGCCTAGTTGAGCTGGATTTGTGGCCATTGTTTTTCACTGGTGGGTAGGCTGGGCTTCCCAGGATTGCAATTTCTCTTTTCCTTCAATTATTAGGGAATTTCCTTCCCTTTTTTATGGGGCCAGCTTTGTCAGGGTTCTTTCTTAGGTTCATAGGCCACTAGCCTTACCTTTGTTTTTCTTTGAGAGGTCGCTGCTGGATGTCTCCTGTGAGGGTCCTTATCGGAGGCCAATCCATAATCTTTTGGGTGCAAAAAAGAGCAATGAGCTTCAGTTTCGGGGCCCAGCTTGGGCTCGGTGCATGGGCTCAAGTGGCAGCCAAGAGGGGAATGTTCTGTGGTCAGCTACTTCTACTTTTTTTTTAAGTATTTGAGTTGAGACACCCTCTCATGTGTTTCATCAGTGTCCTTCAAGCTTCAGGTCCATAAGGATTTAGAACTGATTTGTTCATAGGTTCCAGCCCAGACCCCATCCCTGTTCCAAGCTGTGGCTTACCTGGAGGAGGGAGGCACCCTCTCCCAGCCAGGCAAGGCTTCCTAGGGGTGAGTGAGCAGGGTGGCGAAAAACCACCAATGGGGACAGCAACAAGGCTGTCTCAGAGTGAGATGGGCAGAGAGTCATGGCAATGGCCAGCTTGACCCAATGTCAGGCAGGATGGCTTCTCTGCCGCGCCCAGCAACAATGCTGAGGACAGAGGGTGCTCCAGCTGATGTCATCCATCGGCTGTTGCCTGTGCACACACTGGCTGACAGGGTGCAGCTCCTGGGTGCGGTTCCAGTTCTGCTCGCCTGCCAGGAATACCACTTGAAAAAGTCTCTCTTACCCAGTTAGCAGGAGTTATCACTCACTTGCAGGAATTACCGCACGCACGCACGCACGCACGCACGCACGCACGCACACAAATGCATACCCAGAGGGGAATCACAGTACTAAGTTTTGCAAGCAGTCGCTCCCCCCTCTTTTTTGGAGCTAGAGCAAAAAAGAGGCTTATGTTGGCTATGGATGTCCTCTAGTTCTGGTGTTGTGTGGAAGGAAAAGTACACCCCTCTATCCACTCTATTTACCCCATGCAGAATTTTATAGATTTCAATCATATTCCCGTCAGGTTCCTCCTTTCAAGGCTGTGGAGCCTCAAATACTGTAGTAGTCGAGTCAATTTAGTGGAAAAAAAACCCATAACCCAGGACAAATTCCTCCAAAAGGTCTGTCAACTGTTCTTGTCAGTACTAGGTGTCCTGATTGACAGGAAAAAAATCCGCCAAAATCCGCCCACCGGAAGTGGGTTATTTTCAAGATGGCAGCGACAAACCATGAAAATCGGCCAAAATAATGTAACCATGTTATTTTCAAGCTTAGAAAAAGTCCTCCAAAAGGTCTGTCAACTGTTCTTGTCAGTACTAGGTGTCCTGATTGACAAAAAAAGGCTGCCAAAATCTGCGAACCGTGTTATTTTTAAGTGTAGAACTTTTTTTTTTTCAAACTCAAGGTTTTGTTTATGGTCCAGTGATTCATTTTAACCAAGAAAATGATGATATTTGTAGCGATGAATCATCAGACATGAGGCGTGTGCAGTTTGTTGGAGCATCAGACATAGTAGCATCAACATGGGAGGCTTAGGCAAACATTTTAATACAGTTTAATTTTATCAGGTTCAGCACCTCACGTATTTATGGTGTTGGGAATAAAAGCAGTTTTCCACAAAATTTTAAAAGGGAATTCTGTCCTTCAATCTTGTGCAACTGCATTCACTTTACCAGGCAAGAACCCCACTGACATAGTAAGTCTTGGCAGTCAAGCGATGGCTGTTATTTTTGGTGGCAACAGCAACAGTTCTTTGACAGCCTTGCGTTACCAGACACTTACCAATAAAGTCATCACAGCCAAATTGTTTGTGGGTCCACAACGCCTGCCTCCAACTGAGTCTTCCACAAAATTCCATAGTCTAAGAGTGTACTATCAGACCATGATTTGGATGGATATGGCTGGAGAAATGAATCCTGTGGACTGGGGTTGGAAACTCGATGGCGGTGAACTTCTACCAGTAATGTGTGACATTAATGCTATACCAGACACTCTACTGCAAATTATACACTGCAGTTGTAAAACTGGTTGCAGTGGTACCCGCTGCAGTTGCAGAACATACGGACTTCCATGCAGTTCTGTATGTGGACTGTGTCAAAAACGTATTGTGACAACCAGGTGTTGGGTGACCTAGAGGGCAGTGATGATGATGAATAGAGAATTAAGGAGTCACTGTTTTATCTGCATATTGCTGCAGTTTTCTCAACCTAGTTTAAAGGGTTCTTTGTTGAATATGTAGTTTAAAGAAAATGTATACCGTTCAGTTCAAATGTATTACGATAATAAAAACATTCAATTAAATATTTGTTATAACTGGTGTTGTACCTGCAATGCTCATTACATTGGAATCTAATCTTCAACCCATGGACCAATTTTCTTGGTTAAAATGAATCACTTGGCCATAAACAAAACCTTGAGTTTGAAAAAAAGAAAGTTCTAAGCTTGAAAATAACACAGTTACATGATTTTGGCCAATTTTCATGGTTTGTGGCTGCCATCTTGAAAATAACCCACTTCCGGTGGGCCGATTTTGGCGGATTTTTTTCCTGTCAATCAGGACACCTAGTACTGACAAGAACAGTTGACAGACCTTTTGGAGGAATTTGTCCTTGGTCTGAAGATACTTTGACTGGACTATAGCCTTTCCTCATAAGGGAGTTGCTTTATGGCTATTGCCAAAGGAGACACCATATAGTGCAGCCTGGGTACCAACACAAGCAGCAAGCAGCTGGGTCAGTGGACTGTTAATTAGTCTGACAATGAGCCCCAATATTGATAAGTCAACCTAGGAGGCTGGTGGACTGAAGAGGGAGGAGAGCTGGGCAGGGAGGCTGCAAATCAAGGCAGGAAAGTATAAGTGACTGCGGAACTGCTGATATCCTGAAGGATTGACCTATATATTTAGTTATTCTGTTGTTGGAGTCACCCCCATTTAGGGCCTACTTTTTGTCTTAGGTTAGTAAAAATTCACTTGCACCTAGCAATATCACAACTCTTCCTGTGCCCAGTCAGCCAATAAAAAAACAGCATGCCACCGTGCAAGGCATAGCTAGTAAACTTAGTCTAGTCCCCGCCTTTGCCATCACTGGGTCTAGCAGTCAAATCTCTCACTCTGGAGAGGCCAACCAAAGTTTATCCTCGCATAAGAAGTGGATAGGATTCAGGGCCTACTTTTCTCTTACAGTATTAACAATTGTTGGCACTTGCAATATTTCAGCTCTTCCAGTGCCCAATCAACCTTAGCCACACTGACTGTCTACTCCCTCCCTCCTGCCCCAAGGAGTTCCCAGATTTTCAATGTTATCCAATGTTTTTGAGCTATTCTTTTCCCTCATTGACATAGCATCATTGATATCTTCATAGCTTTTGTAGACTGTGAGCCCTTTGGGACAGGGAACCATTTAACTTTATTATTACTATTAGCATGTAAACCACTTTGTGGACTCTGTGTTGAAAAGCGGTATATAAATACTATTGATTGATTGATTGATTGATTGATTGATTGATTGATTGATTGATT
>JAJKFI010000113.1:3678889-3707079 GCA_029204185.1 Lerista edwardsae | reverse complement strand
TCTTCTTCTTCTTCTTCTTCTTCTTCTTCTTCTTCTTCTTCTTCTTCCCTGACATGCTAGATTTCCATATGCAAGGAGTTTAACATTACACATGGGAGATGAATGGCGTTCAAATATGATCTGTCCACCTGTGTTTCAAAATGATGCAACCTAGGAAGGACTGGATCATGTGCTCGTTTTCAAGCAATCTATGCTTGCTCTCTCTACTTTCAAACATTCAGTGGTCATGGGCAGACATTCCTTACATTCAGACAGAACTCTGTTGCGCTCAATATATAAGACATCAATACATTTCTGGTGTTCACTACACAGAAGAGATGCTTTTATCTTCCCATGTGTTTCACATATGACATTTTATTATTTGTGGGGAGTTTTATTTTGATGATTTGCTGTTCCTTTGTCACATCAACTTGGTGCTGAAAATTCTCTGTGGGGAAGCACTGCCAACCATTCTTTACACTGTGCTGATATTCTGTTACTGACTCTGGAGAAAGAATACCCTTCTGGATGTCATTGTGTGACATTTCCAAACATTTTTTTAAGGTCTAAATTTGAAAGCTGGGATTATCCCAATCCGAGATGAAACTGTTGATTGAGGAATATAATTAACAGTTTCCCTTTTAATTGAAAGCGGTTCAACATCTGTCAGGTTTGAACTTTGGCTTTTCATTTAAAACAAATAGAATTTATTTTTTGATGTGTTCTAGTTTGAACAGTATGACCTTTGAAGAACAAAGTCTCCTTGCATTCAAGCTTGAAACATCTTGCATTTTTGAAAGAAAATTATAATCTGCAAATACTTGATAAAAGCATGATAACATGGGCAGCACAAGCCCAGCATGCCTGTCGCAATGACGCTACTTCATATTGTCGGCACGACATCAGTAGCATCAGCACAGGGGCGCCGAGCGGCACCCCGTGTCAGCACTACAACTGCATGCAGCGCCGGTCCCATTGCACCTGTGCTGCACCTCCCTTGCACCGAGACTGGCCAAAGCCGACTGGCGCAGGGGAGGCACCATGTCAGCATGAAGGAGGGGTGGGTGGGGGAGGGTGGTTCTGGGTGGGCTGTGGGTGGGCTGTGTGCGGACCGGCAGGCGTGCTGGCCTGGGAAGGGGTGGGCATCGGATTCAGCCTTATGGCCTTATGGCTGTTTAGCAGGCACAGATCTGAGGAGTCCATAGGCAAGGGCTAAGGCTCCCCTATGGCCAGTACCCCTGCTCTGGGGAGGCTCCAGCCTCCCCAAAGCAGCTCTGGATACGATGCACACATGCAGGCCTCACCATTCCAGCCATGCTTAGGATTGTGCCCTCAGTGACACAAGAAGTGATACTAGTAATGAAATTTATTAGTGGTATAAGAGGAAAGAGTGTGGTAGAATTAGTCTTGTCAATGGTGCAAGAACATAGAAATAATATTCCTCCAAATCATCACCTCAGACACAGTTCAATAGTTACTGAAGACTCATGCTTCCAGCTTAGCAGAGGGTTCTCATAGCGGGGTGGGAACTGGGGTTGATAGTTTTGCTCTGTTTCACATAGTAATTATCCTTCCAGCAACTAAAGTGTTATGAAAGGTTATTTGTTGCCTTTGTACTGTGGGAGCAGAACAGCTAGCTGCTGGAAAAGCCAGGTCAATGAGAAAGATACCTATTTACCTCCAACTGTTCAAAGGTTATTCTAGGGCTGGGGGCAGCTCCTCCTCCTGGAGTATTGTGCTGATTAGAAATTCAGTGTACAGACACTCAGAAGGTGAACTAAGGTGCAGGTTCTCCTCTAAGTATACTGGATGCTGCAAGTTGCAGAAGCCAGCTGTATTAAAAAAATGGGTTTTTTATTTTCCAATAATAGGGGTTTTTATTTTTATTTTTATATAGCAGAGAAGGGTCAAGGAAAATCAAGAAGAATTCTGTCTCCAGCTCATTATAGGGGTTGAACAATAAGTAGCAGCTTGTATTAGAAGCCCGCAAAAATCCTAATTTAGGTGTAGCTGCACTCAAAACTATGGCAAAAATTCAGTTTTGCAAGAAGGGACTTCTTACTTCAGGATCTGAACCCTGGGGCCATCTTCTGCAAATTCCTGGAGTGGGCAAGCTGTGTGTAAACAAGGCTCAGAGTAAGGGCAGCTTTTTTTCTATAGAAATTGATACTCAGCACCATGGATAGGGCAAAGGAAACAGCGCTGCATTTGTACCATCGATGCTCCAACACATAAATTTCATTTCAGGGATATGGCAATACTTTAACATGGTTCCAAACACAAATTTACCTTAGAGGGGGGTCGGCAGCGCCGGCTGTGCGCCAGTTGAGCACCAGCATCACTCGGTCGGTGCAGGGCCTCCACGAGGGCATTCCAGAGGCGTTCCGGGGGCGTAACTGTGGGTGAAGACGGCGGTTATGACGTGGTTATGACACAGCACGGCCGTAGTGCCATATCCTAACACCTGTTCCCAGCCATGGCGGTCCCAATTCGGGCCGCCCCCATGCACATTCCTCTGTGCCTGCTATTTTGCCAGCGCAGATCCAAGCAGGCCCATAAGGGTGACTGGGGCTTATGTGGGTGCAAGGGAAAAACATCCCCTTGTCCTGCATGTTGCTGCTGCCTCCTCCGAATGAGCCTGTGGATATGGCCCTGCAATGTCGGCCTTACTAGGCCGGCATTAGGTAGGATTGCGCTCTGAGAATATTACCAGTTTGAATTTTCAAGTGAGGGTTTTTTATATTTTGTTTTTAGTTCAATGATTTAAATAATATTTTGTCCTAAACTTGCTTTCTGTCAGGGATATTTCATGATTGTGCAATTGCTGCAGTCCAAGATTGCCAGTTTGCATTTCAGGAATGTCATTTGGTTACATCACATTTATGGGACTTCCTGCTTAATGATGTAACTTCCAGCCATACGAACACTTTCGGTGGATCCCAACATGAGTGCTATTCTATAAAGTGGGTCCCAGTGCAAAACGTTTGAGAACCACTAGTCTGTAATACATTTTATTTATATCTCTTAAGATTCTACAGACTTTGGCTATGAAGTGGGGCTGGGTCCTTGCAAAAAATGTTTCCAACTAGGCCGTACGGCTCCTAAGTCCCGACCTGACAGTAAGAATCATACAGTGAATTGGATTGTGTTATAGCACTATGTAACCATGACATTTGGGCTGTATGATGGTCACTGAGGGCCAATGAAGGCAATTGAGAGCTATGAATCATTAGAGCATTGCAAATGAATAGGTGAGCATTTTTATAAGAAAATGGCTGAATATGAAAGGCATGTTTGCAGGGATATGCTGAAGCCACTAAGTTCAACTCATGTGTCAAGTTACGACTCAGCAATCCTGCAACTCAACGTGAGACATAGTGCATGCCTGTTGTGACTTGACTTGCAGAAATTTTGAGTCATTTTGACTCAAGTCCTGAGTCATTTTGAGAAAAAAGTCAAATCCTTGAGCAAAAAAAAGACACTTAAGCCTTCCTCCTCCACTCAGACACCCATCCCTGCTTCCTGCAGCCACCTAAACTCCCACCATGTCTGCTGCTTCCATCAGTATGAAGAACAGCTTCTAGATAGTCCATGAGATCTTTCAGGGCAACACAGAAGCAACAAAAAAGCAAGCACACCCACAGAACTCAAATCAAATTTAAGTCATGACACTTTCCCAAGTCACTGGCCCTGAGACTTGAGTTGGGTCCGAGTCAGTAACATCCAAAACTCGTTAACTTGAGTCACAAAACTCCAGCATTTTCTCAACTAGATACGAGTCACAACAACTCAAGTGTCCACCCCTGCATGTTTGGCACTACCAGCAATATTTGCAGCAAGTCTTTGTTTACTGTAATTTGAGCTCCATTCTAATTTTATCTTCTGCCTTTTTTTGTATAGTAAAATCTTTTGCTTACAAAGCTCTGCCATGCTTGAGAATACCCAATGGGTTCCACATCAGAATCTCCCCCCCCTTTTGTTTATGTCTGATGCGCACATGGAGTGAATATGGAGGTAGCTCTGAACCATCTGTATTCCTTCTTTTTACTGGAGCTGTCTTACAGAACTAATTAACAATAGAAATGTGTAATTGCATTAAGTCTAAACTAGCACAGTGACAGATTTCCCACAGAAGTATTGCCAGAATTTTAAGTATAAATCATTTTTCCTTGTAAAGACCTGGAGCGAAGTTAGAGTTATTTTGTATGCTAAGTACAAAAGTGTTTTCCTCAAGCAAATAAAATAAATTTTCATACAAAGTTTAGATGTGCATAAACCATAGAAAACGCTACAGAATTAAAATGAGCCAACTCTGATGCCTTAAAGTGTTCATTTTAGAGACTGTTCCATGCTTGGTTTAAGAAGTCCAGGATCAATGACTTTTCTAATGCTGTGTATTCAACGTGCAGAGTAATGTTGGGATGGGTCTGATTGAAATCAGTGGGACTTGTTCTGAGGGGCATAGCAGTCCAATCCAAACTTACACTGGAGCAGGCAGAATGGCAGGCCTGTGCTGCATACTAATGTAGGTTTGGATACCATTGGAACTCACCTTAGAGCAAGAGGACATTTGTCCCCTTTCCCTGGGTAAGCCACAACCAACTCCATGCGACTGCTCAGATATGTGCCAGCGAAATCGCTGATGCAAGTCTGGATTGGGCTATGTGGCATGATGCATCCAGATGCATGGCCAGATCCAGACTCCACCCCCTCCCCATGCAGACCCACCCATGGGGCTGCCCTCCCCCACCCTCCAAAGGCCCCATGCTGGCTGAACTTGGCCACTGCAGGGGTAGCTTACCAGCACAAGTCCTTGTGCTGGATCAGTGCCCATTTCTTTTGCGCAAACATGCCTTACAACTTGTTTGCAACAGCACTGGGTCATCCTGCCTCTCTCACTGACTTGCCTGCTGTGGTGGGTTGTGCAACATGTGCAGAAAGGCTCCAGCCTTCTTGCCAGCATCCTGGGAGCACACTACTCAGTATGCTGCCACATACTGAGCTTTATGGCATTTTTTTCAGCAGCCAATTGGCACCCCTGCATCGGCGCTTGAGCAACGGAACCAGCGCTGCAGGCAGTCCCGGTCCTGTTGCGCCCACGCAAATCTTCTCTCGCATTGGCTGAAGCCGGCTGGCGCAAAGGAGGCTCTGTGCCGAGATGGCACGGAGATTGGCGGGGGAGGGAGATTCTGGACAGGGGGAAGGTTCCCACCTTGAGTGGGCTTGGGAGGCAGCATCCTAAGCCCGATTGGGAGGCCATGCAGCCCTGATTTGGGCCACACGGTCTCCTCGGATCTATGCCTGCTATTTAGTGGGCGCAGATCCGAGGAGCGCATAGGGGAGGCTGGTGACTCCCCTACGGTAAGGGAGCGCACATTTCCTTGCTGCAGGGAAGCTCTAGCCTTTCCTGATATGAGCAGGATGCTGCGCTGGCCTGTTGGCCTCGCCAGTCCGGCGCTGCTCAGGATTGCGCTCTCAGTTGTATTACTTCTCACTTGCTTTATATATTCTGAATTGAGTTTTTATTTAGTTTTTTTAATATATTTGTAGTTGTGAGTTTTTTGTTGTTGTAATACAAATTTTAAAAAGGAGGGAAAAAAGAGAATGCCCTTTGGTGCTTTGTTTCCATCACAATGTTGATCCCTTTCAAGGCTTTCAATTGCTTTAAAAAACAACTAAAATAGCATGTTGGGAGGCCATAATCGGGAGTCACAAATGTGATCCATAGTCAGGAGCAACCAGGACACCTCTTCAAGTGCTGACTGGCAGCAGACTCTCAGTTCAGGTAGTGGGAGGGAGTCCGGAAGGGGTAGTGTGGAATGGGAAAGGGAAGGAATGGGCAGTGCAATCCAACCCCTGCCCTTGTGTCGATGATACATCATAGTGTTGACACAAGGGGTGGAGCGCTGGTGTAGGGGCGCCATGCAGCACACCCATGTTGGCGCTCCAGCTCAGAAGCTGACACTACTCGTAGCACTGGCTTCAGAGCGCCAATGGAGAGCCTCTCTTGCGCTGACCGAAGCCGGTCGGTGCAAGGGACGCTCGGTCCCATATCAAGACAGAGATTGGAGGCAAGGAGGGAGGTGGGGGAGGGACTTGGGCAGGATATAGGCAGGCTTGGGAGGTGCCCATGCAGCCACATCCTAAGCCTTTCTGCGAGGCCCCGATTCGGCCACGCAGTCTCCTCGGATCTGCACCCACTCTTTAGTGGGCACAGATCCGAGGAGCACATAGGGGAGGCTGGAGCCTCCCCTACGGTAAGGGAGTGAACGCTCCCTTGCCATGGGGGGGGGCTCCAGCCTCTCCTATGCATTATCGGATATGGCGCTGCCAAGTCGGCCTCACCATTGTGGCGCTGCATAGGATTGCGCCCTGAAAGTAGATGGGGCAGAATGGGGTGGAATCCAGTGTGGGAGGGTATACTATTGGTGGCGGCAGCCCCACAGATATCCTATCCTCCTTCAGGCCTCAATCCACCTTGATGAAATCATTGTATCAGCACTACATCATTACCACTGGCCTGCCTGCTCCAGCACAGTTTAAGATTGGGCTGCCTAACTTCCTAACTTCAAAATGTGTAAGTGGCTGTTGAGGGTAAAAAAATGTCCCAAATGTGGGCAGCAGGAAGATCAGAAACTTCAGGTAGATCACTGGGTGATTTTCAGTACATTTCCAAGCAGTTCTGACACCCACCTCCAGAACACGATCTAAGACTTTTCTTCTTTGAATTAGGTTCCTTGATCTGTACTATTTTGGAGGCTGGTGTGGCTGAATGGCTGGGAGCACAATCCAGAGTACTCTATCAACTGGTGCAAATCCCTTGTGCCAGCCAGGGACTTTCGCAAATGGGCCATAAGGCACGTTTGCACCTACTCCGGAGTCAGGGAGGCCGGCGCAAGGAAGCATGGTGGCTGCCAGGACCTGTGTCAGTAAGTATTGGCCAAACAAGGGAGGCTGGTGGAGGGTTGGTGGGAAGGGCAGATTGGAGCCGGGGAGAAGTGCGGACCCAGTCGTCCTTCCCCGAGCCCTTGTATTATCTAAAATTGTGTTTCAATGGAAAAGGGGGTTGAGACAGGAACCCTATATCTGTATGAGATACAGTACTTTAATATGATATGTCCTTTCTTCCCTTAATTCTTAGACTGATCACTATCAGTTTATTGTTCTATTTTGGAAAAGGAAGCTTCTTTTTTCCCCTTCTTCAAGCTGCTGGGACCAAGGGAGATCTCCAAAGATACTGTATACCAGGTAGGTACCTCCAAGCATAACAAGCAGACACCAGGCTAGCTTCCGGGCTGTTGTCGTAGAGGTTACTGCTATGGTGAGGATTAGTGCTGGACCACTGGAAGGAATGCTGCTGTTCTGTACCACTCTCCCCTGCAGGCTTCAGGGCGCAATCCTAACCTGGAGTTAGGCCAGCAAAGTTTGGCCAGCACAAGGGCCACTGTAAAAAGTGTATTAGGACCACTCTCGGTGTCAGGGAGGATGGTGCATGTCTGTGCCTGGCCTCTCTGACTCCAAGAGTAGTCCGAACATACTTTGAGGCATCCCTTGATGCAACCTTTGTGGGCCTATCTAAACTGGCCTAACTCTAGGTTAGGATTGCGCCCTCAGTCTCTTCTCTGTGAGCCCAGGGTCTCTGCGGGGTGGGGTGTGTGCTGCTGGCCACAGAGTGCATATGGTAGGCCTGCAGCTGGCTGCACACAGGCTTGTTTCTCACCACCCCCAGCACAGGCACCTTTGTAGGTGCTCGCCTCACAGCCGGCCACACGCAGGTCTGTTCATCACCCCCCATGAAGGCGCTCAAAGGCACCTTGCAGGTTGCTGCGCCAGAAGTAGGCCTGCAGCCAGCCGTGCACAGGCTGTTCTACACACACACACACACACACACACACACACACTTGCCTCACAGGCTAGTGTGCAGGCTGGGGTAGGCCTACAGCCGCCATGTATGAGTCTTCCCCCCCCCCTGCACATCCTTTCTTCCGGGCATCTCCCTGCTGCCGTGTTGGAGCTAGTTGCCTGGTTGCCAGGCCTGAGGCCTCCCCACTGGGCTCACAATAGCACCTAGTTCTCTGAGGGCAGGCTGTTTTTGATCAGCTGTTTTGGTGCCTGTGGCAGCCTTGGGGTGTCTTTAACTGCAAATCTTGTTAGGTTGTGACATTTTCAGAGGCCTGCTCAGGGAGAAATGTCAAGTGGAGCAGCCATTTGGGCCACTTCACTCTCTAAAAGGGGCTTTACGATATTAATGTACCTGCGTGGGTTGTCACTTGGCTGAGTGAGGACAGGGTTTATCTGATCTCAGAGTGTTTGGCGGACAGTGAATTTATGCTGACTTCCTTGAATCTCCCTTTTTTTGGATCCCGCCCTGGATATTTAAACTTACTCTGACCCCCCCTTTTGCTCCTATTGTTCTCTGATTGTCCTATCCGGCCCATTGTTTACTTGAGCTAGCATGTCTAAGCCAGTCAAGAAGTCAGCAGGGGGCACAGCCTATGCCATCTGAGCATGTGATACAGCTCCTGGTATAGGTCAGACGGTAGGGTGAGTGGTACTCTGGGTGGTTACCTTGCTGCGCTAAGACAGGGGCTAGCCGACCCTTCGGGTGACTTCTGCATTCTGCAAATGCTTGCCGGATGGGCAAGGGTGGAGCCCAAGCATAGTGCCAGTAGGCGGCCCATTACAGAAGATCTGTTGACCTCACTGTGTGATCTGTTTAGTTCAGTGTGTTTCACTTCCTCTGAAGCTATGCTTTTTAGGGCTGCTGCTCTGGTTCTCTTTTTGGGGGCATTTTGTCCCAGTGAGGTGCTGGCACAAAGTAAAAGGGACACATCAGATTGTGCCCTGCACTTTAAGGATGTGAACTGGATCCAGGGGAGCATGAAATTGTTGCTTTGCTGGTTGAAGATGGACCAGTCGGGCCATGGACAGTGGTTCCATTTGAATGCTGTGTGAACTCTCCCTAAGAACATAAGAAGATCCCCACTGGATTATGCCAAAGGCCCATCTAGTCTAGCTTCCTGCATCTTGCAGTGGGTTGCGAGTGGCCCACCAGATGCCTCAGGGTATACACAAGACAAACTAGATATGTGCATCTCGTTGCCATGCCCCTGCATCCGGCACTCCAAAGTAACCTATCTCTAAAGTAAGGAGGTTGCACTAACCATCATGGCCTGTAGCTTGCAATGAACTTTTCCTCCAGAAATCTGTCTGGTCCCCTTTTAAAGACATCTAGGCCAGATGCCATCACCACCTCCTGTGGCAAGCGAGGGCTGTCCTGCGACGAAGTGCCGCATCCGAAACCAAGTGCCTAGTAAACGAGTGAGTTACGCACCTGTGCGAGTTAAGCAGCAGGGCGAGGAAACCAGGGGGCCAGACTCCGCCCCTTCTCTGAGAAGCAGGGCAGCTCCTTCCTAAACTAACACAGAGATGGAGCCAGACAGCCAGCAGTTGGGCAGGGGCTATCCAGTGTTTTGTACAGAGTGCCACATATATGACTATATGCCTCTGGGGCATAAGTCGTGGGTGTGTCCTTGGTGCAAGGAGCTCCAGGCACTTAGGGAATGCATCTGTTCCCTAGAGGCTTTGGTTGTGGACTTGGAGAAGCAGAGGCAGGCAGCAAGGGTCCATGGTGAGACATCCGGGGACTTGCAGGCTTTGTCCCACCCTCAGATGGGCAGCTCCTCAGCTGCTGGGGAAAGGAGTCTCAGGGCTAGAGGACGTCAGCCTGGAACAGAGGGAATAAATCCCCTAGCGGGGACCCCTTCTTCCAGGGATGAGCCCACATCCAGTCGCACTAAGGATGCTCCTCAGCAGGAGGAGGGTCGAGGTCTCCTTGTAGTGGGCGATTCTATAGTTAGGAATATAGAGAGGGGGGTCTGTGATGGATGTGAGTACCGCATGGTGACTTGCCTGCCTGGTGCGAAGGTTGTGGACATCACATCTCATCTAGACAGGCTGGTAAGGAGTGCTGGGGAGGAGGTAGCTGTCATGGTGCATGTTGGCACCAACGATGTGGGGAAATGTAGCCGGGAGGTCCTGGAAGCCAAATTTAGGTTGCTAGGCAGGACGCTGAAGGCCAGGACCCCCAAGGTAGCGTTCTCAGAAGTGCTACCTGTTCCATGTGCAGGGCCAGCTAGGCAGGCAGAGCTCAGGGGTCTCAATGCGTGGATGAGACGGTGGTGTCGGGAGGAGGGGTTTAGATTAGATAGGCACTGGGGTACGTTCTGGAACAAGCCAGGCCTGTACAAGAGGGAACCAGAGTGGAACCAGACTGCTGGCGCTTAATATTAAAAAGGTGGCAGAGCAGCTTTTAAACTGATCCCTGGGGGAAAGCCGACAGGAACCGAGTGGTGTCCGGTTCGGAACTCCTCATCCCTACGGGAAGAGGAAAGTGGAGGAGTACCACTGAGTAATGGAGGCTGAGATTGCTCTCGGCCTCCTCTCTATTGGGAGGGGCGGCATGCACCTCTCAGAGGTGAGGAATCATTTTTTCCTGTCAGATTTGCTGCGGGCCCTCAGAGAACTGGTGGATGGGTAGGGGGATGCTAAGCGTTAGGCTAGCACCTCCCCCCCGTGTGTCAGGGTAGTGCGGGTCAGTAAATCAATCCTGTTTCAACCAAAGAACTCTGTTTCATGCATGTTTATAGAATCATAGAATGATTCATAGAATGACCATATCCCCATATGGGGGGATACCGGGGCAATAACCCTCCAGCTGCACATGTGGCTGAAAGGGAACCTTGCTCAGTTCCTCCCGCACTGCATGACATTCCAGGTTGGCACTGGCTGCTGCCTCAGAGGACTGGGGGGGGGGCTCACACCCAGCTGAAAAGCTGAGTGTGCGCAGCCGCCGGCCTCTTTGGCTCACTGGTACTTGTGCCCACCCGCCTGCCTGCTGTTCTTAGATATAGTCAGAGGTTCAACTGGTCACTCTTAGGGCTGGGTAGGAATTGTTTGCTTTTCCGATTGGCCTTGTGGAACAGCTTTTTCACATACCCCTGACAACTGGACCTTTTTAGCCAGGTTGGTCATGTTTGATAGGGTAGAGTGGGACAGGGAGGAGAAATAGGGATTTGGTGTCTACCCTTAGGTAAGGAACAGACCAGATTAAGGCAAGTGCTAGGTGCTGAATCAGGGCAGTCCTGGCTTGACCTGGAATTGAAACACCCGCCTTTGTGGCTACTCATATCAGGGTGGGGCAGAGCAATTCAGCTGCCTTGACCTCATTTCAGGGGTTGGTGAAGAACTTGGGGTAGCCTATTGGGGCAACTTCAAGTTTGGGGCCACAGTGGTTCACCCAATGGAGGGCTCAGACAGGTCTACTGTCTCCTCCTAGTTAGGTGCCCGCAGTTGCAGGAATGGAGGATAGTTAGGACCCACTGCATTACACCAATCTCTGCTTGGCTTGTATATCAATACATTATGGCCTTGTTTCAACCAAAGAACTCTGTGTCATGCGTGTTTGTGGGGGGATACCAGGCAGGTTTCTCTTCCTGGTACAGTCGTCACCCTGGCTTACAGCTCTTGCACTGCAAAACATGCCTCAGACTGGTTTATTGATTGATTTTGTTAGATCTGAACTCCACCTTTCTCCCCTCATGGTGGTTCTCAAGATGTTTCTTGCCAGCTGACTCTTCCACATCCATCCACTCTCCTCCATGGAAGTCTACCCCAGCTTCATTCTCCCATTCAAGGCAGCTGATTCTGCTTAGCTTTTTCAGGCTCATCCTCCAGACCCCACTGCTTGTTTATAGGTACCAGTGTCCCCAAGGCTTCTGATCCCACCTGCCCCACTTCTGGGCACAGGGCAAGTTGAGAATCTGTGGAAGAGCTGGCATAGCCCCCAGTAGCCAACACCTGGCTTTTTTCCTTCTACTATCTGGAAAAAAAATGCTCATTATTTTACAGAGATGCTCAATGAAACATTATCTATTAAAATGTTCCTTATTCTACTCCTGCTAACTGGGCAAGAGGCACTCTCATATTTAGCAGGGGGAGAGTAATTGTCCCTCTTCACCCCAGCACAGTGTCTTTTCCAGTGGCTGTTGCTGGTGGTGTTCTGCACTTTTTTTAGATTGTGAGCCCTTTTGGGACAGGGTGCTATTTAACATTATTATTATTAACCTGTAAACTGCTTTGTGAATTTTGTGTTGAAAAGCGGTATATAAATACTTTGATTATTCTTTGATGTCAATCGCCTAACCCTTGTCTGTCCTTTTTCAGACAAGGATGGCCACCTCTATTCCTCTAGTTATACTTCTGCAAGGTGAGCTAGCTTTGCTGCCTCTATCAGTGACGTGCAGCGAGGATTTGTCTGGTGAGGCAAACCGGAGTTCTATTAAAAGTGTCCCACTACTGTGATCATGCAAACATTTTCAACCCATGGGCTCTGAGCAGCTGAAACCTCTAGGGTGTAAGTGTTTGAAGGATCACAGCCACTGCAGCAGAAGTGGAGGCACTTTTCAAAGTACTATGGTAGGCTAATTCTGCCTTACCAGGCACATCCTCACTGCACATTGCCAGCCTGTAAGTACTGTATGTTGAAGTTGTATTCAGGAATACTTTAATTATAGTGAAAAATAAATAAAGCAAAGTGGAAAGTATTTCCTGAAGTCCTGCCAATGAAATAAATACACTGACATCTGAAAATGCCAACTAAATATAGTTCCTTGTAGAATTTCTCTGGTTTCCCTTGACCATGTACATTCAAAGAAGCAAGAGGCAAACAATGATAGGTTTCACTGGGCTGTGGATAAAATTGTTCTTTTTTTATATCTTGAGAAATATTTATAACCTGTAATTTTTACCTCCTTTGTATGCCACAATTTATTCAATAACAAATGTTTGGAT
Source organism: Lerista edwardsae (assembly GCA_029204185.1). Classification (NCBI taxonomy): domain Eukaryota; kingdom Metazoa; phylum Chordata; class Lepidosauria; order Squamata; family Scincidae; genus Lerista; species Lerista edwardsae. The sequence continues at coordinate 3,694,248 of JAJKFI010000113.1, read as the reverse complement.
CTAGTTTAGATTATGTTGAAGCAAGAAAAAGAGAACATCTAATTGCCCCTAATTGGACAATTAACAGCATGACAAGCAACAACAAACTCTGGTTTCTTCAGAAAGGCAGAATAATTGTAGATGACAACAGCAGGAGAGGCTGCCATTCTTTTTGGTTTGTTCTTTTAGCAAGTAGTTCTAGGGCAGTGGTTCTCAAACTTTTTACCACTGGGACCCACTGCTTAGAATCTGTCCAGGGCCCACCAGAAGTGATGTCATAGCCAGGTGCCATCATTCGCCAGGCTCTCCTTGGGGGAAGAGAACCTTACCCAAAATAAATCCCTGGTCCCCGCAATGGGTCTACTTGACTTTCAGAGGCTATTTGGCCAGCACAGACTGGAGAAGCCCCTTGTCGAGCTGCCCAAAGCTGGGCATAAGATCCAGTGGTAGAAGCCACCACCAACCCCAACCCCACACCTGATCCTCCCCCACCCAGTTCCACACCCTCTTTGTCTCCCTCAAAAAAGATTTACCACTGGCTAGCTCTGCAGGAGCGCCAGCTGGCCTCCCATCCAAGGATAAGGCGCAATAGTGACTGGCTCTGGCACAGCACTGGCACTACTCATGCTATGTTGCAGAACATTTGCCACACTTTTAGCCAGTGGTATCTGCCTACTGCTGGCACTAGGGTCTTTTGGATTAGGCCCTAATTCAAAAAATACAGATAAATCTTTTTGAATGTAAGAGTGCAGTCTGCCCAGGTGACAGTGCGTCTTTAGTTTTAACGCCATCCCCCAAAATAAAGGCTGTTAGTTTTGGAAATTTGCTGAACCATTAAACAAAGAGCCATACCACATTGCAATGCATTATTGTCTCACACCTGTGTGTGTGTGTGTGTGTGTGTACTTTTAAATAGCAGTTTGGGGTATATCCAGACCACAATGGTGGAGGGGGACATTAACACTCTTTCCCTTTTCCTTCTGAAACCAAGGTTTCTCTTCTGAAGCATTAACGGCACATTCCTAAATGCACACTGGGCCATCTGCATCATCCTAGGGTTGTCACAAACATACCATAAGGCAAGTTTGCATCAGCACAGGATGCGCTGGGTTGGCTCAAGGACTCGTGCCAGCCCAGCAAAGCCACAGATGGCTGCCGGAAAGCTGGCCTCACACTGGCTGAACTCTTGTCAGTTTGTGAGCTTTTCAGGCTGGGGAGCAGGGAAGACTCACAATTTGGCAGTTCGGCTAGATCTTAATTGCTATCCCTGGGTCACTCTGGGCTGCTGGGGCTCGCACCTGCTATTTAGCAGGCACTGGTCCAACAGGACTGCCCCAAACTAACCCCAAATGTCCCGTTACCCCGTGGTGATTGCCAGCAGCCTCCTACACTGGGTGCAGGTCAGTTGGCCAGCCTGCCTGCTCCTTCCCAGGTTAGGATTGCACTGCTCTGTGACATGCTAAAAAATGGCACATTCAAGGGTAAACAACAGCTTTGGAGGGCACCAATTTTTAGCAGAGGAATAGCAAAGGGCAAAAAGGCCCCCTCCACGCCATTGCAATCTCAGTCTGGATCACAGCCCCCACAATTTTTATTTGACAAGGGGAGGGAAAAAAAGAACAGCAGAGACAATTATGTATACGCATTTTGGCTCATTTGGTCCAAAGTCAGCCTTTCATCAAATGTCTCAATTTATTAGTCACCAAATGGGATATCCTATCCAGGGAACAGCTGGTAGCAGCAGCCATGTATGTGTGCGATGCTGTGTTTCGTTTTCACAATTTTTTGGCCCCTGTAGTGCTGACTAATCAGTGTCCTGAAAAGAGGAAGAGCTTACCGGCTTTATGAGCTGTGCTATGGGGGCTCACACATAAACAGCATATTGAGAATTCTTAACATGCTGTCTTCTAATAAGTCACGGAACGTGCCATGTGCAGCACACGCATATCCCCAGTCTTTATTTTGGCTTGTCAAGGCCGGCTTCTCTATTGCCATTCTCATTTTGGAAAGATTTTTTTTTTTTTGCATTACTTCATAATCCATGAAGTGAGGACTTCATTTTCAGCCTTTTCCCTACATGTGGTAAAATCTGAAAGCCCCAGATGAGTTCCTCACTGATCACATTCATGTACTACTGCCTTTGATGGACAGTATCTAAAATTGATATTGGACTCCAATCAAATACATTGGAAATACTGCATGCATGCATTTACTGCTATTCCTTTACTTTGATACTCCTTTAATTTGAGTGATTTTTCACATGTGTATTAGTGTGGAAATCGGAACACTTTCCAAGTGAAATTGGACCTCTCTTTTAGCAGTAATGGCATCTAAATGATTTAGCAACAGGTACTCACTTTTGATTGGCACTTGTGTCGGGGCCCGCCCACTGGAAGTGAGGTCATAGCCGGAAGTGATGTCGTGGCAGGGAGTGAGGTCATAGCTGGAAGTATAGTATTCCACAGCACCCCCAGAGCATGTTAAGAAGGCCTGGCATCATGTTAAACTGACCCAACAGTTGCAACAGTATTCCACAGCACCCCCGCGTGGGTTACCGATCCCCCCAGGAACCGCCACACCTCCTCGGTAGGCCACACGGCGGCCCTGGAGAAAGCCTGGGAGTCCCGGGCCTTCTCTGGGGCCGCCGCGCAGCCTACTGATTCCCCCCCAGGAACCTCTGCACCTCCTTGGTAGGCCATGCGGCGGCCCCGGAGAAGGCCCGGGAATCCCGGGCTTTCTCCGGGGCCGCCACGCGGGCTACTGATTCTCCCCCAGGAACTGCCGTACCTCCTCGGGAGGGAGCCCCAGGCAGCCTACCTGCTCATGCTGCTGCTGCTGTCGGTCTCCCTCGCTCCGCTGCCTGCCTGCCTGCCTGCCTGGTTCTGAGAACATGCAGGCAACTCAAACGTGCAGGCAATTCAAACGTTGCAGGGGGAGGAGCAGAGCTCTGACAGAGTCGACGAGTGGGCAGGCGAATGGGGGGGCAGCTCTAATCCTAGGAACGGGTACTCGCGTGCCCCCGTGTACCCGCTACATGACATGTCTGTCTTTCAGGAATATGATTTGCATTATTCTTTCATGTGGTCTTGGATATCTCATGTGGAGCATGTCAAGGATGGGGGAGGGTTACCTGAATTTTGGCCAACGTCTCTAGTGAGAAGCACAGATAGGTCTCTAATTCTCTGCTAAAGCAACTTCTCCTTCAGCTCAAGACGAAGACGAAGACGAAGACGAAGACGAAGACGAAGACGAAGACGAAGAAGAAGAAGAAGAAGAAGATGATGATATTATTTTCCGTTAGGCCAGACACACTTACATTGCTTACAAAGAAGTGTGGTGGTTTTAAATCTGATGGAAAAAGAATTGGAATGGCCTCCCAGCCCAGTTCAAGCACTACAGGCATCAGGTGCAAACACAGTAAATCAGATGATGATGAGAGAAGTATAAAAATTGTTATCTGTAAAGTCCCATGAAAAGAGAAGGATTTGTGATGTGTGGCCTCTATTTTCACTATGCTGTGGATCTAAATCCAAGGGGCGGGAGGTGTGGTCTGGAGGTTGAGCCGTCATCTTGCCGGAAAGAAGCTAAGCAGGAACAGCTCAGGGCTTCCCTTGGGTAGGTGACCAGAAGCAACTGGTTAGAACTGGCAAGATATCATCTTGAGAACCAGCCTGAGGCATGTTTTGTAGCTGCCTATGGAAGCTTGGAAAGCACAAGAGCTGTGCAGCCAGGATGAGAATTGCATCACGAAGGGAAACATCTGGAAAAATGAAGGATCCTATGAATTTCTCTCAGAGAATAATACTTGTAAAAAATAATAATTGGTTATGGCCAGCCAGCCTATATAAACTACCTTGTATGTAAAACTATGAAAAACTCTACCACTTGCGTCTATGAGACTCGATTCTACCAGAAAGGTGGTATATAAATTCTGTAATGATTTAGATTTTTTAGATTTTTTAGCATTGTGGCTCTGATATATCCTCCAGCCCTCTAGGCAGAACTGAACTCCCTGGCTTAACATGGATGTATTTTGCAGTGATATCTGATGTCACATGCTCATTTTTATTCTTCTCTTTACCCATTCAATTCCAGTCGTTCAGGCTCTTGAGCCCCTTAAGAAGAAGCAACATGAACAGGGCCAGCCCATCCATGAGGCAGGTTGAGATGGCTGCCTCAGGTAGCAGATTGACAAGAAGCTCCTACCTCTGTTCGCTCATTCGCCTCCATGTTTCTTCCCTCCTCCTTTGTAAAGGATTTGTAAAGAGAGAATGGGACAGAGAGGAGAAGGGTAAGTGAGAATGTTCCAGCCCATTGCTCTTCTCTCTTCCACACTTCCTTTCAGCCTGGCCCGTTTTTCCTATCCGTTTTTCATTTTTCCTCTCCAGGAAGGGGGGCAGAAAAATAAGAAAAGTTTTTTGCTGACTCCAGACTCCATGGTGGCAGACATGGTGGGCTAAGCTTGTGCTAGCAATCCTGAGCCTGGCAGCACCCAGGGCTCCAGCAGAGCCAAAATGGTAGCCACTGGATCCTGGCCTTGCTGGGTGACCACTGGAGGTCTCCTCAGGGGAAGGGACCATTTGCTAAAAGAGCAGCACACCTGATTATGGGGTTCTCTCCCATATCTTGAAAATATGATTTGTATAATTTTTCTTCTGTCCTTTGCAGCTAATGAATTCCTATGCAAGAACAAAGTGCTTATTTGTAGTTGTGACCTCTTTAATGACGTCACTTCCTGCTTAATGTCAGCACTTACGGGACTCAACAGGCATCATGAATGCTATTCAGCCCACTGTATGAAACAAGTCTGACACCCCTGGATAAATGCTTGAGTAGATTGATCTAAGGGTTAATTCGTGGGGACCTTTCTTATGTTCTTATGACCAGGCTCCTTTGCTTTCATTTCTTGGCAACACTTGGTATGCCTACCAAGCTTTGGGGTGCTTGGGGATATACCAAACCCTGTCTTGCATGGGTAAAGGGCTGATGATACTCTGAGGGCTTCCAAACATACAAAAAGTATCTGGTATGACCTGAGAAAATCTCAGGATCATACTGTTGGCCGTATTGTTTTTGGGATGATCCCAGAACCACCACCACCACCAAATTTGGCATGTCATGAGTCCACTTGGCTTGACTCTGTTCCAGTTCCATTCTAGAAATGCTAATGTCCCAATTAGAGAGTTCTGACTCAGATTCGGAAAGGAATTGAGGATCATCTTGTTAAATCTCAACTGCTGTAAACCAATTATTCCAGCTAATAGTTTGGGCAAAGATAGAACAACAGTTTGAAGAGCACTGATTATTTTGTTACACTATTTGATGTAATTTCTTTTATTTATTTTTTTTATATATTTTCTTGGCTGAACGTATTTTCTGTTGACTTCCAGTTAGACTTGCCAGGTTTTCAAAATGACAATAAGGGGGACACAGTTTTCAGGATACTGCTTTCTATCAAACCACTCCATGATTACCTGAAATAATATAAAAATTATGCAGTTAGCTGTGGCAAAGCAGCAGCAAGCAGCAACAGCAGTAGAATTTCAGAATGGGATTTTTAAAGTCCCGTTCAACGTTGATATGGGACACAATTTTTAAATCTTAAATACAGGCAATCCCTTATAATAAGGGACATCTGGCAAGTCTACTTTCAGTTCATCTTTGCAGCTTTTTTTAAAACTCCACTGAATTGTATCCACATATACAATTAATGGTTGAGCCATCTACAACAAATGAAATACCACCCTTGCTAAGCAATTAGCATATGGCTCATATAAAAAATAAAATAAAAATAAAATACTTCTGTCAGTGGCAAGTAACTATACTGTATGTCTTAAAGTGTGCTCATAGTGAATTGCAATATTTAGTAACTGTGGAGAGTGCATTCTGGGAAATTGTCACCACTATGATTAATAGCCCTGTGAAAAACAATTAATTTGGCGTCCTGTTGCTTGATTAACTCCAAGGGCTAATTTTCTCAAGGAAAGAAATATGTTTATCAGCATATACTTTTTGATGTTTTGATTGGAGCCATTAGGAGCTTTATTCACTTTTTAAAAAAATACGTTGAAGTACTAACTAGGAAAGCACATGTTTCCCATTAAAATATATGCATGATGTTCTTTGAGATTTCTGAACAAGTAAAGTTGTCAAGTACGTGAGCCTAGAAAGAATGATGATTATTTGCCCCTCGGCCTTTGCCCTGCCCCTTCCAGCACACAAGGGCGAGGCTTTTAAGGGGGCTTCATTGTTTGATCACCCAGCCGGAGGCAGTGTGAGCACAATAGCAAGACACAGTGCAAACTGTTGCTAAGAATGTAACAACAAAATTAATAGATGGCCACCCCTCAACCAGCAGATAACTGAGGTAGATGGAAGATTTGAGTCCTCACTGTAATTTCAGTGTGCTAAATGGCAAAAACAAAGGGAATGGAGGTAAAATGCAGGAAAAAAACACTAGGTAGAGGAACAGGCTGACTCTAAGAGGCAAGGGTCAGGAACAAAATAAAGCTGCAGTCTATACACTCTCCCCCAGGAGAGACCCACGGAATTTGATGGGGAATTTGATGGAGCCCACCTTCCAGCAGCGATTGCTATGAGCAAAATAAACCAAATAAGCAGCCTAAAGAAAGCCCCTGAGGATAAAAGTTGGATTTCATCCCTCTCTCTCTCTCTCTCTCTCTCTCTCTCTCTCTCTCTCACACACACACACACACACACACACACACACACACACACACACACACACACATACGATCTCCTCCCCCACTTTTAATCTCTATCTCGATATACACTATGTCTGAGGGAATAAACCGCTACCAGATTTAGTAAAGAGACTGAAAAGGAGACTGAGGAGGAATGAATTAAAAGAAACAACAACAACAACAACAACAAAACAGCAGGAAAGGGTTAACTGTTGAGGCATGTGAAGAAAGCTAAATTCAACATAGGACTCAAAGGTACCTTGCTGGGTGGCTAAAGACTGCCCAATTAGTTAGATAACAGGAGAAGAGGGAAGCCCCTAAGGGAGGGAAGGCTCCACCAATTTATAATCCTGTGGTCCTTGCGAGATAGGAGTCCAGTGGACTGGCCAGGGACAGGGGTCACCTGTTGGTCAATATTATCAGGGTAGGAGCATTGAGTGCTGTTCCTTTTGCTGATGGTCCAGATTAGTCTGGAGCTGGTGGTGGCCTGTGTGCAGGTACCACATCAGTAAGTATCCATGATTGTGGGTGCCTCTGTAGGGGTGTCCCATTAATCTCCCCCCCTCTTTTAACAGCCTGGCATGGTGCCGGGTTTGTGGCTGCCTGTGTGTGGGTGCCATATTTGGCACAAAATGGGCCAAAATGCATGCAAAGTCATGAAACTTCAGACTGGGACCTGGTGGAAATGGCCCACCCCGGGTACTCCAAAGTTCCCGGACTGCCTTTCCTGCAATGTGCACACCCAGCTCTGAGAAAAACTGCAGTCATACCTGTGGTTGGACTGTGTCCGAGCTTGGGACTGGCGCAGTTTTCTTATAGGATTTTGCATGCATTTTGGCCCATTCTCAGAATGGCATCTTGTAAATGGCCCACTTCTGGTACTTGGATTTTCACCGGATTTTTTTCCGGCAATATGCACACCTAGTACTGTCGAATCCAGTTGAGAGGGCTTTCTTTTGACTTCTTTTGATTTGATATGGTAACTACGCTGGACTATTAACCGTTCTCTACCCATGTCGGTCAGCTGAAGGATCTCAAAGCCCTAACTGATGGTTTGAAGAGCAGGTTCAGGTAGAACTAAATCAAGTGATAAAGTGTGTCTGTGTGTGCTAAAAAAAAAAGTTAAAAATAGAATGTGTTCTCATGGTTAAAGGTCCTTGGCCTTGAATGGCAAGGTGAAGTACAACAACTAGGCTTTTCTAGATCTCCTTTTTTCTGTTCTATGGTCTCTAGTGCACCAGTGGAGTGGTGATATCACATCCATGTCTTCCTCAATGTTTATTCATCAACATCACCATTTGTTGATGAGACCCCGTTGGAAAGCAAAGCAAACCTTAGCATGGACTTCTTGTTATTTCACATTTCTCAGGTGAAGGTTCGGATCCTGGCTGGGTTAGAACACAGCACCATCTCTATACCCAATACTTGACAACTCTTCGTTGGTTGCGCAAACTGTTTCCAGCGGAAAAAAATATTGTGTGAGTTGACATCAGGTGATATGAAAATTCTTTATCTGGTGAGTAACCTGTGATGACATGGCTCATTCATCCATTCCATGCATCTAATTACATTGCATGGCTCATTTATTCATCACAGCGGGACATGCATGTGTAAATTGATTTCAAGATTTCTTCCTTCCTGCCTCACCTGCCTTACCTTCCACCTCTGCACTGCATGTTGCTTGTTAGGTTGTGAGTTCAAAGCAGAGACACAAGGAGAAGCCCAGTAAGCCCAGTTCCTTCACTACTATGCTAAGCCTCCGGCTACAGCATGGAGGTGGGTGTGTCCTTTCACCACCCTGGTATGAGGCAAGCATCTTATTGGTGTCTAGGCTGGCTGTGGGCAGGAATCTATTGGCACATAGGAGCACGGATCTTCCATCCCCAGGATTCCAAATCTGTGTGTTCCCTTATCCTGAGGAGACCTCCCACCTGCTCTAATCCAACACTGCATACAATGTGGCCCAGTGGCCCTGCTGTGCCAACATGGAATAGGATTGTGCTGCCCATCTCCCTAAGACAAGAAGTCCTCATTAATCAGGTCCTAGATTTTAGAGGTACCATCCCTACCTATAGACTTCCCAGTTCAGCACTCAAGGTTGGATAATCAACTGGGTAGTAGCCTAGCTGAATGTTGACTATGTAGGGTCAGGATAGAGCAATTTATAAGTCACAGATCTATTTTTCAATAGAAGTTTTGGGGCTTGTACAATTATAAGAGAATGTATTTCATCGTTCTGATTCTTATTCATCAAGTATGCAAATGAATCTTAGACAATACTATACTATTAGCACATTCCTGGGAATATGCCCCATTGGGCACACTGTTCAAGTAATGGAGTAAGCTATATTTACGGTTTCCTCCTGTTTCCTATTACTTAGTAGGCATGCATACGATTGTGCCTGATTTCTGATGTTAACTACAGAGCAGAACAGAATAGATTATATAGATTATGATCCTCTCCAAACCACCATTCACTGCTATGGAACTGGGGTACCAAATGTGTGTGTGTGTGTGTGTGTGTGTGTGTGTGTGTGTGTGTGTGTGTGTGTGTGTGTGTGTGTGTGAAAAACCCACTCCAGCAGAGAAAAAAATGCTGATGTGGCATAGTCTCTAATTGCTAGAACAATAGGATGAACACAATGAAGCCATTCACAGGAAAAATAAAACAGCTTATCCTGCTTATTCAGAACCCGGCTTAGGTTTCACAATCTTGAGAATGCTAAAAAAAATCAAATGCTAGATCCAAGAGCTAGATTCAATGCTAGAGCTAGATCTGCTCCTCTGGATCCAAGGTTTTGCTAAGTGGTACTTGGAATCAGTGCTGATGAACATATATTTGTATAGTTGTACCTGGATTTCTGTAGCTGTAGCTCAAGTTTAATTTGGCAGATGGGCTATTGTGCTTAATTGCCTAATAATGATTTTTAAAAGAAGAATGTGGTATACAACTAATGCAGAGTTGCGACATATGCAGAGTATAGGAACAGTGGTAGAATTAATAAGTAAGGGCCTGTTGAAATGCAGTTGTTCAGTTTGGCTCTTTTATTTATTTATTTATTTATTTTTAAAATGTATTATTCTGCCTGTCCATCATCTTAGGGAAGCTCACAACCTCAATTAAAACTCATACAAAAAAATACAGTGAGTAACAATGAAACTTCATAAAACAATGCTTCCCCAGTGCCCAAGGTTACAGCGATGTCAAAATGACCGCCGCTGTATCCTGTGAGTCCAGGGAAGAGCTGGAGGTCTCCTTGGGGTAAGGGAACATTCCTTACCCCATGTCAAGTGCTGGTGGCCTCTACTTGAATCTACTCCCACTATTGAGAAGCAAAACAAAGGAGGCCTTTGTCTCTGAGGCCTATGGAGACATGATTTGGTGGCATAGGAGTGTACTGCCAGCACTGGGCTCTATAGCAGTAGTTCTCAAACTTTTGCACACCAGGACCCACTTTTTAGAATGACAATCTCTCTGGGACCCACCAGAAGTGATGTCATGCTATTATTGTGACCCCAGAGTCTGCCACTTTCCTGAGAATGCAGCTATAAGATGGGTTATTTTTCAGCCATTTTCCAATAGCAATGTGAAAAAACATACATACAAAGCAAAAAAACAACAACATATCTACAACCTTGATACAAGCAAAACAACCACACAGCCCTCCCCTTTTCTAGTATCCCATCTTCCCATATTTTCAATATGGCTTCTCTAGGTGCTTTGCGACCCACCTGAAATTGGCTTGCAACCCACTGGTTGCACTGGTCCTGACCCACAGTTTGGGAACCAGTGCTCTATAGGATTGAGCCCTTAGATCCACTGGTGTTGCCCAATGTGGCACTTGCTGTGTCAACTTATTGCCCAAAGGCTTTTGAAGCACACCCATTTAAAGGTAAAGGTTTCCCCATGACCGAATGGTCTAGTCGTGACCAACTGTAGGGGGTGGTGCTCATCTCTGTTTCTAAGCCAAAGAGCTGGTATTTGTCCAAGGACAAGCTTCCTTGGTTGTGTGGCCGGCATGACTATATGCCAAGGCGCATGGAACACCATTACCTTCCCACCAAAGTGGCATCTATTTATCTACTTACATTTTTATGTGCTTTTGAACTGCTAGTTGGCAGGAGCTGGGACAAGCAATGGGAGCTCACTCTGTTGCATGGTCTCAAACTGCCAACCTTCCGGTCAGCAAATTCAGCAACAGTGGTTTAACCCACAGCACCACCACGTCCCACATACACCCATTTAACAATCCCGCTAAAGAGCCTCTAAGGACTGTTTCACTTATTCTTCCTCTTCCAGGTGATCCTTCCATAGCCCTGGGGCTAAGACCCTAAAGATCCTAATGAAACTTGTTACTATGATTGTTCTGGGTACACATATGTACAAGTATATGCCAGTGTTGTGAAAAAATGTGACTTTAACTCGAGTTTTGACATTTTGGCATGACTCTTGTCCAAATCAAATCACGCATTAACTCACTGACTCGCTGATTTGGCCACTGATTCTCAATGAGTCAGCAATTCCTGCAACTCAAATCAGTGTGCACGCTTCATTACTTCATTGAGGCTTCTGGGTCAGAAAGAACTCTTTTGGAGATTCTGGAGATGCCACAAAGTCCCCATGACCAATGGTCATTTTGTTCCTTCCAGCCAGAAGAACAGGTGCTGCATGGGGGCAGAGGGAAGGCAAAAAGCTGAGACATTTGAAAATGTATCTGTTTCGGTTTTGGGTAGCTGGCTGCAGCAAGCACAAGATGTGGGGAAGAGGAAGGAATACAAGAAAGGGAGGAGGAAGGCACGGCCAGTTAGCTGAAGGGGGAGGGAGGCAGGAGTGGAGTTGTCCATCTCCAAAGGTTTGGACCCTTGATTGGATGAAAGAGCAGTCTGAGTTCTGGCTCTCGGTGAGGGAGGAGAGAGGGGAAGGAGCCTTAGCAATAGAAGAACATTACTTAGTCGCAGGGGGGAGGAGTTTTCATAACAGCAGTCGGTTTCCTATGGAGCTGAAGGTTCCTTGCAGCCATGCATGCTCACTCGCTCGCTCGTGTAACAGCTGCAGGTCTGCCCAGCTTTGGTGGAAAACAGGTCTCACTGAGTGAATGATGTGCCATGGCTGGAACTATTTTTCTTCCTTCTGTTCTTCTGAGTTCTTCTACCTCTTGTACCCCCCCCCATGTGCCTTTATCCCCTTCCTGTGTTGTGGTTAGACATACACAGGGGGGTGTTTTTACCTTAGTTGATGCCCAGGCTCAAACTGTTCCCCCTCTGACTTATAATTTTATTAACTCTGTGGAGAACTTGTAGGCCGATAAAATGAGACTTTGCTAAGTTTGTTAACCAGACAGTTCTCCAATTGCATATTGTCAGTAGGGGTATTTCTGTGAACGACCGTGTCCTTCACAAATTTTAAAGTCACATTGTGTTATTATTGTGGTATAAATATGTGGTGAAATGACAATAGGGACGTGGTGGCGCAGCGAGTTAATCCGCTGTCGCTGGGCTTTCGACCGCAAGGTTGGGAGTTCGAGACTGCGTGACGGAGTGAGCTCCCGTTGCTTGTCCCAGCTCCTGCCAACCTAGCAGTTCGAAAGCACCTAAAATGCAAGTAGATAAATAGGAACCACTTTGGTGGGAAGGTAACGGCGTTCCGTGCACTACGGCGTAGAATCATGCTGGCCACCATGATCGGACAAAAACGCCGGCTCACAGGCTTTGAAACGGAGATGAGCACCGCCCCCTACAGTCGGTCACGACTAGACCATTCGGTCGTGGGGAAACCTTTACCTTTATAAATAAATTACTGTTAAAGTTACTCGGATGCCCCTCGGGTGCCCTTCTGATCTCTTTGGAACCTGGCCCAGTGAACCTGTGGCACTGAGTCCTATACTCGCCACTTCTCAGTCAACCCTTTTTGTTGGTTGATTTTTGTCTAATCTCTTTTTGAACTGACCTCAAGGAATGGTGGGTGCCTTATAACCCAGATTTAATGTGGACCATTTTTAAGCGTCCCAAAGAAGGTACAATAAGTTCCCCTTTTTTCCTTTTGGCCACTATTCCCTATGTCTTATGGATGTTGTAGAGTCCTTTTTTTCCATTTTCCTGCCCCCTTTTTACTGTGCCCTCTATGTGTAATATTGAGTTTGCCTTGGATTCTGGCTTATTTGTCCATATAATATGTTTGTTTTGTGCATTTGTGACACATTTACATACATAAGATTATATTTAAGGATTACATTTTGTGTAATTGAGCTGATGCATCTTGTACTGGTCCAAGACAGTAATAAACTCAATTCATTCATTGATTCTGAGTTCAGTTGTAATGTGAACGGTGGGGAAGGGGGAGGTTTTGTTGTGACAGCTGGTTACTAGTGAAGTGCTGTCAGCAGCGCATTGCTGGCCCTCTGGAATGTTAATGTTAAGTGTGAAATGACAACTCTGACTGCCCCCCCCCCGCATTTTGCCTGACCCACCCCACAGCTTGCCATGAAAAGACTTGTGACTTATGGAAGTGGCTTGTGAAATTCCAGGGTAGACCCGCCATAAGCACATGCTAGGACTTGTGCTAGTCAATTCATGCTAGTCAATTCACAAGAGCATGGAGACTCCAGAATGGACTCGACTCAAATTTTGAAGCTCATGCACAACATTGGTACACACATTCTCCCTCAACGTGTGTTAGGGTCTTTAGACATTGGTAGTACTGTGTGCAGACTTCAAGCTGGTTGCAGGAAGATGGAAGGACAACATGCTCCAAAATGCTGAACAAAGAAGGATGTATTAAGGGGAATGCCACATTTGTTTTGCTGGTGCACCAGTGGGATCTGGCTCATCCGATGGGGAAAGTGAGGTAGAGGAAGACAAGAGATGCCCCAGAATGTTGCAAAAGGAGGGGTAGATTCACCTAGACCTTCCTCCTCCTCCTCTGCCACCATAGTCTCTATTAGCTCCCCGGCTTCCTCTTTCTCTGCAGGGGAGGGCAGCTCCCATTCTTCCAGATTTCTTCCTCATCACAAGTTGCAGTCAGAATTTTAAAACACCATCTGCATGCTGTGCAAAGTCCCACCACTAGCCCCTCCCTCATGTCTCTGAAGCAGTGGCATCACTAGAGTTTATGTCACCCGGAGCGGGAGATCAGCACGTCACCCCCCCACACACACACACACACCATGATGGATCTCCTCCTCCCAAACCATACAGCAACTTCATTTATTTATGTAACTATACTACTGGTCACCAAACAAATTAGTAACCAACAAAAAACCCGTGGCCAATTTGATGACATTCACACAATTAAATAAATGTTCTAGTATTAGCTCTGATACATGGAAATGAGAACTGACTCATAATAATTTTTTTTTTTAAATAGCGATTTTTACACAAAAAGTATTTTCAGTTTTTTGGCCATAGCTTTTGATAGAATAAAGATATGACACTCCAGTTTTTCCACTGAATTCCAGGTGAAATTCCACATCCAACAGTATGTAGCATGATGGTATTATCTTTTAAAACTGCAATTTTAGCAATTTTGGTCCCTGATGGTGTCGCACCTCCTGTGTGCGTCACCTGGTGCGGCCTGCCCCCTGCCGCCCCCCTCACAACACCACTGTCTTGACCACCAGGAGAGCAAAGGTTTTGCATGGAGCAATTGGCGTGCCCCAAAGTGACTCACATGGTTTCATGCTGCAGGTCTCATGAAACTGCCACCCAAACTGTCTATTCCTCAGCCTCAAGGGGACATAATTGAGAACCGTAGGATTCTAAGGAGCAAAACCGATAAGAACCTCTGCTTTGAGAGTTTTGTGTTCTTCACTTCCACTGATTATTATATTTTCCCTCCTCCTTTACCTTGCTACTGGAGCTACTGGTCTGGCCCTCCTGCTCTCCAGGCAGTCATGTGGCATCAAGTACACATGCTCTAATGTGTGTTTCCTGCATGCCTTAAATTAAAATAATAAACAGATATATTGACTATCTAATACTACATTCAACACTCTGGAGAGCAGCTCAAGTCTTGAAGTGTTTCAGATATATGTGCCCAACTATCGCCCATTTCAGCTGATAAAGAACTTCCTGGACACCTTCCTCCTCTCTTTCATGGCATTCTTCAAGCCCACATTGCTTGGCCTGCCAAAGTTATGACCATAAAGGATCAAATAACCAATCAAACCAATGTAATCAATGTAAGCCATACCGAAAAGGAGGAACTCCCACCCTCCGTCCCCATGCTCCACGGCCCCTTTTTGGGCCACATGGCTTCCTCGGCTCTGAGCCTGCTATACAGCAGATGCTGATTTGAGGAGCACATACAGAAGGCTGGAGCCTCCCCTGAGGCAAGGGTGCAAACATGCCCTTTGTCCACGGAGGCTCCTGAGCGATCCCAACTTGCGCTGGATACAGCACAGTAGCCACTGGCCTTGCTGTTCCAGGGCAAGTTAGGATTGCGCTCTAAATCACTTTACACTTGTCTGGATTAAAACTCATCTGCCATTTTGCTGCCCATTCCCCCAGTTGGGAGAGATCTTTCTGGAGCTCTTCATAATCCCTTTTGTTTTTCACCCCCCAGAAAAGTTTAGTGTCACCCGCAAACCATCTATCTCTATCTCTAATACATACTCTCTCACACACAATGTGTGTATTACTGAAAATAATCCTGTTATGAGTGCAAAAAATGTATAGGCC
>JAJKFI010000113.1:3644667-3678879 GCA_029204185.1 Lerista edwardsae | reverse complement strand
GGAATTCATCATAGTGGTCAATAATGATCCATTGACAATATTTGACCAGTAAGTTGATCTGTGTGCCAACTCTTTCAAAAATGCCTCAAGAAAGAAGGCTTCTTTCCTCCAAAACATGACCATAATCATCCATATGCACTGGTATAATGCCACTTACTAACACAGGTTGAGGCAGCACACAGGTGTGGTAGGAGAGAATTGGAAGCTCTGAAGCAGGCCTGATCCCTCAAAATAAAGCCATCTGCAGATGCCCAAATGTATTTAGTGTGTGGACTGGTACAACAGAAAGCTAGATAATTACTCTCATAATTAAATGCAGCTGGTCCCCAAATAGATCAAAACCATTGCAACAATGTGCTGTGTGTTAATGTTTCCTTCAGTTAAAAAATGTTAAAAGAAAAATTAAGCGAAAAATATAGAAGTGTAAGTGACTGCAACCATTCACTAATTATTCATGCATGCGGTATGGCTAATCAGGGACTATAAAGGAGTATAAGTTTTGAACCCTTTAGCAACATTTATGAGTTGAACTTTTAGGGAAATATTCCTCTGGGCGGTAATTAGTATTTTGTAGCTGATACAACCTGGTGTTTTTTTTCCTACTAGGCAACTTGAACATCTGTCCAGATTATCTGAAGGCAGATTTTTATCAAGAATGTTAACATTGCATTTTAAGTGATGCTGAATAAAATAAAACAGTCCTTCCAAAAGAAAATGAAGGAGGGGGCACAGTGGCATCAATAGAGTTTGCGTCACCCAGTGCGGGAGGTCAGCGCGACACCCCCCAGGATGAACCACCTCCTCCCAAACCTTACAGAATAAATTGCAATATCAATTTATTTAGCAGGGGCAGAGTAATTGTCCCTCTTCAACCCTGCACAGTCTTTCTAGTGGCTGTTGCTGGTAGTCTGCCTTTTTTAAGATTGTGAGCCCTTTGGGACAGGAAGCCATTTAATGTTGTTATTATTATTATTATTTGCCTGTAAACCGCTTTGTGAACTTCGTGTTGAAAAGCGGTATATAAGTACTGATTGATTGATTGATTGATTGATTGATTGATTGATTGATTGATTGATATGCACAACCTAAATGCAGTTTTATTGCTAGGGTTGGTGTTACCCCCATCAACTTTATTTATTTATTTAATTAAAGTATAGTACAGTAACCAACAAAAAACCTATGGCTAATTTGCTGACACGGGCAGGGCCATCCTATCTGGCACTTAGCACTGACACAACGTTGTCAGTGCTAAGTGCGGGCATGGCTATCCTATCTGGCACTTAGCACTCCCCCAACCCAGTGTCAAATATGGTGCCGGCCGGCCGGCCTTGCCATTCCAGTGCTGGGTTGGATTGCGCTCTAAGGGCTCAATCCTAACCTGGAGTTAGGCCAGCACAGTTAGGCCAACAAAGTCTGGTTGGCACAAAGGACAACATAAAGTATGTTTGGACCACTCTCTGAGTCAGAAAGGCCAGCACACAGATGTGCGCCATCATTCCTGACTCTGAGAGTGGTCCAAACACATTTTTCTGTGGCCTTTGTGCCAGCCAAACTTTGCTGGCCTAACTGTGCCAGCCTAACTCCAGATTAGGATTGTGCCCTCACACAATTAAATAAGAGTTCTAGTATTAGTTCTGATACATAGAAATGAGAGCTGACTCATACTAATGAGAGCTGAACCTTATTGGTTTCCTGCTGTGTCATAATAACACTTCATTGGTAGTCCAAAATGGTTTTATTTTTTCGGGGAATTTTTCAGGGAAATTATCCAAAAATAAAAATTGCTGAAAGTGGGGTCATGTGTTCTTATTCAAAAATTACATTTTAATCAATTGTAAATCATGTTTATCAACTGCAATCGCTGTAAATATAGACCGAGCAGGGACCATGTAAGGTCTGCATGCTGTTGGACTACTACATCATGGTCAATCTGCTCTTAAAGCAAAACAGAAAACCCCCAAGAAGTTTAATGAACCAAATGCTTCCAGACAACAAGGCATCAAGGAAGCAGGGCAGGAGTTTACTACAGCCACAGGACCCAGTGTCATTTGATACCCAGGGCCCATACATTTTTGACACTCTCCATATATAAATATTGTTTGGTGATGATATGGCAAAATTATTTATTTATTTATATTTTCACATTTTGTGGTGTGCATGTTTCCTCCCCTTCTTTTATGCTCACAGAAGTCCTCTGAAGTAGGTGAGGCTGAGAGATGAAAAATAATAATGGCCAGAAAATAAATGCAGTGAATATTTCCCCTAGCCAACTTTTCAGCATTAGGGTAAGGGCAATGCAGCTCTGAGGTAAGGGAACAAACAATCCCTTACCTTGAGGAGGCCTCCATGACTGCCCCCCAACTGCAGGATGCAGCACATGCCCCCACTGACACAGCTATGACAGGGCTGGAACATTTGTTAGCATAGACAGTTATATTTTTGCCATTTTTGTTTTTTGACAATAACTAGGGATGGGGTTTTTTTTGGTGATATTTTTTTCCAAAATTTCTTGATTAAAATAGCAAATTGCAGTGTTATGTGTTTTTATTCAAATTCTTATTCAAAATTGTACAAACGACACAAAGCACAATAAAGCAATATTAATTAATGTTAATATTATTGCTAATATAATTAGGCGCTTTGGCATTGTTCTCTCTTTTTTCTTTAACAGTCCAATGAGGGCAGGAAAAAAAAAGGCAAATGTCTTTTGTTTAACTTCCATAACATAAAGCCCAAGGTTAACATCCAAAATGAAGTAGTACAAGTGCAATATACTGCAGTCAGGCTATTCAGAGAATAGTTGTAAAGTATTATAGCAGTGGTTTCCAAACTTTTTTTTGCAACAACTTTTGTTTTTGTTGCAAAAACAAACGTTTTGCAAACTTTTAAAAACAACACTCTTAAAAGATCTTCTATTTTGCAAAACTCAATAAAAGATGTATATCCACTTACAAACTTAGAAAACAGATAATGATTTGGAAGGAGATGGATGTAGGGAGGTTGCTTGCTTGCAACCTTACTATATCTAAAATTAATTGTAAGTGTCTAGAGTCTGCAGATTTACAATTTAAACTCTGGCTACAATCCTATACACACTTTCCTGCAAGTAAGCCATTGAATACAATGGGACTTACTTCTGAGTAAATATGCACAAGCAGCAGCAACACATTTGTTGGTATTCAGGATCAAGCTGGGGTTAAATAAAACAGCAATAGCAACACATATCCTTAATCTCGCTGCTGTAGGGCTTCATCGCTAGCCTCCCTCCCCCCTCCTCCTGCCGCATATGTGCATACACTCCAGCAAGTTTACTCAGTCACTTTATCTGAAATGTTCAGGGGAGAGTGTGGCTGGCTGCCTTACTGAAAATTACTTCCTCAAAAGGAAGTAAATGTGCTTTTTCATATGTTGATGTGAATATCGTGTTCTGTTGCAATTTTATTTGAATGGAAATTCGTTTTATTACGAGTTCTGTGTTGATCAACAAAAAACGTCCCTAATCATAATGTTTGATAGAATGAAGATTTTTTTTATTTAATTCCTCATGAAATTCCACATCAAATGGCATATAACTTGATGGTATTATTCCTTGTAAAATATGATTTTTTTTAAAATTGATATTTTTACACAAAAACTGTTATTTTTAGTTTTTAGGTTTTTGGCCATAACATTGGATAGAATAAAGGTATTACACTCCAGTTTCTTTCATTGAATTCCTTGTGAAATTCCGCATTTGACAGTATATAGCATGATGGTATTATTCCTTAAAACTGTGATTTTAGTAAGTTTAGTCCCAAATGGTGTCACACACACCCTGTGTGTCACCTTGTGCAGAACTGCACCCCCAGGTGATACCACTGAGGGGGCATCAGGAACTATTTGAATGCTTTTTTTTTTTTTTTGCTTTTCAGAATATATATCCCATACAAGATCCTTTTCAGAATATATATCCCATACAAGATCATTTGCTGAAATGAGTGGTTGACAGGGAATAAAAGATAACCACAGAAGTCAAACTGCATACATTTCTGAATTTTGTTCCTCTGAACAACACTTCCTGTAGATGCACATAATTTAATGTGATGGCAGAAAATAGTATTTTTTTTTGGGGGGGGGTGTTATACTGGTGACACAGCTCAGGCACTTTACTCCCTCTGCCAATACAGCAGCTTGCAAGCCAAACAACTGCTAGGCTGAGGCTGACTGACCAATGCTACCACCACTGCAGATGGCTAGATAGTAGAACTACAGCTTTTATATAAGAAGGGTTCAGGTGACACAATAAGTCATCTGACCCTCTATAGCTACAAACTCTGGCCTGGTTCCTCAGTCTTAACATTGTGTTGATAAAATGAAGGCTGTATTGGTTGGACATAGATAAAATGCTCCACTGTAGTGGTTCCCAAAAGTTTTAGAACCAGGACCCATAGTATCAGGATCCACCAGTGTTGGCAATAAAGAGTTGTGACTCGGGTTTTAAGGTTTTGGTCTGACTCTCATGACACTTGAGTCTCACATGTTAATGGCTCTGCTGCTTACTAATGAGTGGGGCCACTGACTTGCAAAGATGGAGTCATTTCAGCAACTCGATATCATCCTGTTGATTTCTCTGAACTTCAGAAGCTGCATTTTGTTCCCAGGCTCCATGAAAGATGTGTCTTTTATTTATTTAGGGGATTTCTGGGGGTTTCCCATGCATTTAAATTAGCTTTCCATTGTATCTTTGCTCACTCCTTTTTATTTTTTAAAATCTTTCTTTTTGCTGACCCCATCAGGATTTGAACCAGCAACCTCTAGATCTCCAATTCATACTACAGGAGCCTTACCTGTTAAGGCTATTCTGGCTCTTATAAAAACCTGACCAAAGAGAGGGGCTATAGCTAGGGTTACCAGCCACAAACAGGGACAAAGTGCTTAAACCTTTAAGAGCGCAATCCTAAACTGGAGCTAGGCTGGCATCAGCTAAGCCAGCAAAGTTTGGCCAGCACAAGGGCCACCATAAGCCATTTTTGGACTACTCTCGGAGTCAGGGAGGATGGCTCATGTCTGTGTGCTGGTCTCTCTGACTCAGAGAGTGGTCCAAACATACTTTATGGTGGCCCTTGTGCTGGCCAAACTTTGCTGGTGCAGTGGAGGTGCCATGCCAGTGCAAGGAAGGGAGTGGGGGGAGGGTTTTCTGGGTGGGCTGTGGGCGGGCTGGCAGGTGTGCCGGCCTGGGAAGGGGCGGGCTCAGGATTGGGGTAGGCCGTGTGGCCCTGATTCGGGGCAGGTGCAAATCTGAGCAGCACATTGGGGAGGCTGGTGCCTCCACTTGTGCAAAGGCATGAACATGCCCTTGCACTGGGGAGGCTCCAGCCTCTCCCGATGGCACAGGCCCGTCGGCCTCCCCATTCCAGCGCAATATAGGATTGTACTCTCAGCAAATAGGGCAACCATGCAAGTAAATATATTTAGTTTATATGCCAAGATATATATTTAGGTTGCTTCTGAGGTAGTCTTGCTTTTCTCCAAAATCCAGGCATTAGCCCAGTTTCTATCTACAGACTCAGGATGTTAAAACTCTTTCTGGAGAAGTTTTTTTTTTAATCTCTTGTCAGTATTTTACACTACCGAGTACATTTCCAAAATCCAACTTCAGCCATTTGTCAATTTTATTGTGCCCCCTTTTCTTGCTTTTCTCTGCTCTTCCACTTCTCCCAGAGCTTTATTTATGTTTAATACATGTGTTTAAAGCAATATTTAAAAAGACTTACAGGTAATAGTAACAATAGGGACACCGTGCTGTTTTTCTCAGTAATAATCTGGTTCCCTCATTGTGATATACAACTTGGCCTTCGGTCTCCCAGTTCCTCTATTCAAGGAGGGATGGAAAAGATCATTACCTCATAAAACAGCTCAGCACCTCTAGGTGCTGTTATGGTGTGTTGTGTAAATGATCCACAGATTAACTACTCCCTCAGAAAGCAATGACATGATAGACTGTACGGGCTCTGCAAGAGATATTATGATCTATCACAGGGGTCTCTAATCTCTTATGGATTAAAACTTTGTTGGGGAGCAGGAAGCACAGAGTGGGTGTCAATGGAAAATTTTCACAAATGCGAGAGATGAAAAGCGGAGTGCCCCAGGGATCTGTCTTGGAGCCGGTGCTTTTCACCTTGTTCATAAATGACCCGGAGACAGGGATAAGCAGCAAGGTGGCCAAGTTTGCGGCTGACACAAAACTTTTCCGGGTGGTGAAAAACAGAAGGGATTGTGAAGAGCTCCAGAGGGATCTCTCCAAACTGGGGAAATGGGCAGCCAAATGGCAGACGCAGTTCAATGTAGACAAGAGTAAAGTGATGCACATTAGGGCAAAAAATCAAAACCAACTATAAACTAATATAGTTAATATTATAATAGAATGGGTTCTGAGCTTTCGGTGACAGATCAGGAGAGAGATCTTGGAGACAACTCAATGAAAGTGTCGACCCAGTGTGTGGCAGCAGTAAAGAAGACCAATTCCATGCTTGGGATAATTGAAAAAAGGGGTTGAGACTAAAACAGCCAATATTATTATGCCACTGTACAAATCGATGGTAAGGCCGCATCTGGAGTACTGTGTGCAGTTCTGGTCACCACACCTTAAAAAAGATATAGGGGAACTAGGGAAGGTGCAGAAGAGAGCAACAAAAATGATTACAGGGCTGGGGCACCTCCCATATGAGGAAAGACTACAGCATTTGGGGCTCTCCAGCCTAGAAAAAAGGCACCTAAGAGGGGGACTTGTTTGAAACATACAAAATTACGCACAGGATGGATAAAGTGGATAGAGGGAGGTTCTTTTCCCTCTTTCACAATACTAGAACCAGGGGACATCCACTAAAATTGAGTGTTGGGAGAGTGAGAACAGATAAAAGGAAATACTTTTTTACCCAGCGGGTAATTAATCTGTGGAACTCCTTGCCACAGGAGGTGGTGATGGCATCTGGCCTAGATGCTTTTAAAAGGGGACTGGACAGATTTCTGGAGGAAAGCTCCATCACAGGCTATAGGCCATGATGGTTAGTACAATGTCCTTACTTCAGAGGTAGGCTACCTCGGAGTGCCTGATGCAGGGGAGTGACAACAAGATGAACATATCTAGATGTCTTGTGTATTCCCTGAGGCATCTGGTGGGCCACTGCGAGATGCAGGAAGCTAGACTAGATGGGTCTTTGGCCTGATCCAGTGGGGCTCTTCTTATGGCCTTATGGGTCCTCAAACTATGGCCCGGAGGCCAGATACGAACCCCCCAAGGTCATTTACCCGGCCCGCTTGTCATTCAGAGCCAAAACGAGGAAGGGCAGGCATGTGACCTGGGCACAAGAATATACTGGGGAGGGCAGATGCCGCTGAAGCCTGGAATGCGCAGTCTGTATGCTGAATATTTTTTGCTGGGCTGGACCGGCGACCAGTACATAGATGGCCACTTTCTCCCGTCTGCAGAGCCCCTGAGCTGTGTGCTGAGTACGCCCCTGCACTTGGCACACATGTAGAAGGTGCACAGTACTTCCCTGTCAGGCAGAGTGATCCGCCTGATAAATACTTTCTAGTCCTGAATGGCTCCTTCGGGACAGGGGTAGCCGTCTCCTCCTCCAGGCTGTGGCCCTTCCTGCAGACCTCGGAGGGGCTGGCCAAAGCCTTGCTAGCTTGCTTGCAGTAGCAACTCAGGTGAGGTGCTGGGTGCGAGCACTGGCAGGGAGGCAGGCAGGCAGCCTCTGCTTTTGCCTGGACTCTGCGGGAGGCGCTTGGCTGCAGCAAGGTGGTGACATCGGGACAGGAAGGCGCAGCACTGCGAGCGGAGTGGTGAGGTCAAGTTTGAGCCGGGCGGCGTGGCACAACTCACGAGTAGTGTGCTGCTGTGCACTGCATGGCAAGTTGGACTCCCCCCCGCATGCCTCCTCTCCAGTGTTGCATGCTGAATGAGCCCACAGGCGGGCCGAGCAGCAGAGAGGCGTGCACGGGATGGAGCGCACAGGTGGGGATGGTCCACCCCCTCCCCCGCGAGCTTGGCAGAGGTGGCGCCTCCTTCGCCCCCGCCAAGCGCTGGGATGAGGTGAGAGAGGCTGAGAAAGGGGGTGCCTGGTTGGGAAGGAGTCACAGGGGCACTTGGGGTCTTGGGGCAGGACAAAACTGTTGCACTTTTCTCCGGCCAAAGTTGGACCAGCAGCACAGACTTTTAGTCCGCCACCCAACAGTCTGAGGGACAGTGAACTGGCCCCCTGTTTTAAAAGTTTGAGGACCCCTGCTCTATCATGTTGACATAATGTTGACAATGGAACCTGGCTCAGTGGGATCCATTACATTGCACGGGGAACACAATGGAGTTACTATAATGCAAATGACCAAAACCTCAGGCTATATTTTTTCTTTATAACAGTGCCAAATAGATAATCATTTCAGATAAACCTTTCCAGAACTCCGAAAGGAAGATGCCACACCATCACAATGTTGCAACTACAATGTTGGTAAACTAGGACACTTGGTTGCTGCTTCTTGGCTAATAAACTGAAAGTTATGGAAATTGGGGGGGGGATGTTTAATCCTTCCCCTGCCTCCAATTCCCCCCCCCCCGAACTCCTCTCACCCAACCACTTTTCCCTAACTGAGCGGGCAAACACATGCCTGGAAATTCCAGCTAGGAGCATAGATAATGGTGGGAAGAAGATTGCAAGGAAAAAGTGGAAGTGGGAGGAAAGGTTAGCACTTTCTCCTTACCACTGATTGATTGCTTCAAATTGGCAGATTTGCAGTGGTGACCTCAGACCTGAGTTTGCTGTCTCCATAGTAGTTCTGCTCCACAGTAGTTTAGTAGTTCTGAACATAGTGGAACGAGTTATGCCAATAAAGGTATTCTAATTCTAATTCATAGTGGAACGTCGCTTGTTTCCACTTTTGATCTGGCCACTCAAGCCACATTTTCTTCTTATGCACAAAATGGCCCAAACCTAAAGGGGCTGGGTGATGTTGGTGCACTTTTCTGCTTGTGCTGACTGCTCTAAAAGGCACTACAGCAGTGCACTCAGTGGCACACTGCCAAGTAATAATTCACTTTCGTTGACACTCACAGCCAGGTAAGGCACACTATGCCCCTGCTTAATAAACAGTATAAGGTCTTCTATTTGAACTTTCTAGTTTATTTATTCTAGTAAATAAAGTCCTGTGATTTTACTATAGACCAGGTCAAGTGCTGCATAGTAAAAGAGATCACTAGGCTGCAGTTATAGCCCATAAAGTGGGACCAAACATGTGGCATTTATTCTATGGTGTTCTGCACAGTTCTATCCTGTTTCCCATTCTATTTTATATTGACATGAAACCAGTAAATGACATTGTCCATGGATTTTAAAGGAACAACCTTATACCAACCTTATACCAAGCAAGACTTTTGGGTCTATCTTGCCCCATTCTTTCTACATTGACTGGCAGAAGCTCTCCAAGGTTTCAGAGAGGAGTCATACCCAGACCTATCTGGAGATCCCAGGATTGAACTTGGGACTTTCTGAGTGCAAAAGCATATGCCCTGCCACTGAGCTGGCATCAGAAAAGCAGGATCTAAGCAAAGAACAAAGAGGATGTCACATGGGCCAAGGGATGTCACAGCCCTTTACATCCACCCAGTTCAATTTCTCCTTTTTATCCCATGAA
This sequence comes from Lerista edwardsae, assembly GCA_029204185.1. Lineage (NCBI taxonomy): Eukaryota > Metazoa > Chordata > Lepidosauria > Squamata > Scincidae > Lerista > Lerista edwardsae. The sequence continues at coordinate 3,669,210 of JAJKFI010000113.1, read as the reverse complement.
TAGATGCAGCACACATGACATCCCTAAAGATTTGCACTTTCCACTAACTTAGTTTGGCTCATCATCTGTGGTCCTTACACAAAAGATATTGATCACAGTCATATATGCTTTAGTAACATCCAGTCTAGATTACTGCAAGGCTTTGATGGGGAACCCTCATGCTGGGAAAGATAGAAGGCAAAAGGAAAAGGGGGTGGCAGAGGATGAGATGGTTAGATAGTGTCACTGAAGCGATGAATATGAAATTGGGCGAACTCCAGAAGCTAGTGGAGGACAGGGAAGCCTGGCGTGCTGTGGTCCATGGGGTCGCGAAGAGTTGGACATGACTTAGCGACTGAACAACAACAACAAACATATTTGGTTGCTCTGGGATCTGCTAGCACATATCCAGATTTGTCAAAATTCTAATTTGGCTTCCTCTGGAAGATAGTTTAATTATGAATTGTGCTGCAACACACCATTGTGGTTTGCGTTTTTTAAATAGTTTTTGAAAGCACAAGCGGCTGATTCTAAAATAGAAGCAAGGAGAAAGGAACCTATTTTTAGCACAAGAAAAGACAAACAAGGTATTTGAGAAGCTACCTTAAAATATTAAAAGATTGCTGTATATCTTTTGGCAGTCAATTGTTCTAATGTGAAAAGGGATGAGATGATTTTAGGGATATATAATACATTAAAAGTTGCATTGCCTAACACCCACCATTAAATACACAAAGGCATGTTGGTAGAATGGGCAGTTTTATTAAGTTACAAGTAAACTAGCAGCAGGGTATTAACTAGCAAAATCCCAAAATGCTGTGTGGGGCTAAATTCTTTGGAAATGACACCAGCTAAATCCTGTAATCGTTGGGCATGCCACCTGCCTTAAGGTTCACCCTGTTTAACTCAGGTGAGCCTCTCATTGGCAACCCACTAAGGTAAAGGCATACAACTAGGGAAGGCTCCTGAGCTAAGGAAACCTGTGCCTGCCAAGCAGGTTTACTGGCCTGCCCCACCAAGCCAGACCAGCAAGGAAGAACAGTATCAATCCTTATCTGGCCTTGCTTCCTCAGGTGGACACCAATCACTACTTACCTCACCTAACCCCAGTGATGTCATTCAGGGGGAACGGACCAGAACGGGTGTTCCGGATACTAACGGCCTCCGTGGCTGCTTCCGGGTTTTTTTTTTCTTTTTTTTGAAGATGATTTTATTGATTTTATAATTATAAAGATACAGGAAAAGGATAGTCAGTTACATAGGATGGGTATACATAGGGTTAAACAATAGGAAGTGAGGCAGTACGAGAGTAACATGTAAATGCAAAAATTAGTAATTTCCGTTATAATATATTCCATCTGAAAGGATATAATCATTATGATTCACAAAACTACGTCAATTTTCATTATTCATTCAAATCTTCAATAATTTCAATAATTTCACAGTTACTTAGCAAACTCAAGTAAGAAAAGTTAATTATACCTATAATTATCTATCTCTAATTTATAGTAAAAGTCAATAAAATAATAAACTAAAAGGGAAGAACCTACTATATAAAGCACAGAAATAGAATAAACATAGGTGAAGCTGGGAAGTCAAACTATTTAAACTAGCACTCTGTTGATCTCTTCATCTCTATTCATATTGCTTATATTATTTTTCAATCTTAATCTTTAATTAATCTTTGTTACAAAACTTATTCTATTAGAATTAAGACAGCCCATCTCAGAAGAAAAAAAATACGCCATAAAAATAAAGAGCATAAAGATATAACATGACATCCATCACTTCGTAATCACCATTAGGCCTTAATAACATTTTTTTTTCTAAAGTCATATCTTAATGTAAGCTTGAGTTATCACGTACCTTTGTTAAAAAAAAAGAAAATAATCGCTTAGTTATATAATCTGACGCAAAATTACAAGCCTACAATTATCGCTTTTCAGATCAAGGCTCGATGCTAACTATTTCTTTCTATCACAAATCTCACAGGAAGGAATGAACTTTGTCACCTTTTAATCCTCATTTCTATTTATACCATTTATTCAATTTTTAAATCATAAATTTCATTAATCAAATTCCCCCCGCCCATTTATTATAAAAAGCCAAAAATTATACAAATCATTAAAAATTAACATCTGGTCAAAACCTTCCCCTCTCCTGCCACCAGAGGGGAGCCTGCTGACAATAAACACTCTCACTGTATTTGTCAGCAGACCATAAAAAAATATCTTGTTCATAGTCTCTTTCTCTTAAATCTTCTTAGTTGAGACAGGGCTGTCCATCTTCAAAAATACACATTCCTCTTGTCCCTCCACAAAGTTCATTTCTCCAAATCCTTAAACATGCTTCAAGCATCTTTCAACTCTGATTGTAGATCTGTCGGTTTCCTTCTCATTAACGCCATGTTGACTCAATTACGCAGTAAAAAATTCCAGCTTTCTTTAAACATACAAATCAAAATACTCCCTATTTTTGTGTTCTCTTATCTCATTAATAAATCCTCTTGATCTGCAAATAGGACTGTCCGTTTTCAAGTAAATGAGCTCCAATTATAAATCTTCTGCTTCGCCTCTCGACGCCATGTTTAATCTGCTACGCAGCAAAAAATTCAGCATAGAACAGAGTACTTTTTTATTCCATATTTCAGCTTCCCACGCCACATCAAAGCATTTAGAAAAGAAAATAGAAACAGAAGCAAAAAAGAAAACAGCAATGCACTTCAGTGGATATCTTGTGTTGAAGATTAAGCAGGTTTAATTCCACTGACCTCACTGGCCCGCAGCCAACTCTCCAGTGCACTTCACGCCAAGATGTTAAACATTTACGCCTACACACCACTTCTTCTTCCCACATGATTGTCTTCATTAGGGGGACTTCTGAAGACCTTCCAGATGCTGTAATCCATCATTCTCTCTCCGGTGTTGTCACTCTCCAAGTCAGAGACCGTCCACACGGTCTGCCAGAAGGCAGAGTCTCTTCTGCTCCCCAGTCACAAGCAAACATCATTCACCTCCGGAGTTGGCCACTATCCAGAGGCTAGATGTTAATGCTTACCCCCAACCCAGTTCTACTACTGGAGTTGGGCCCGAACCCCTTGCAGAGATTCAGGAAAGAACACAAGCCCCAGCCACTCTTAAAAAGCGACTGCCATGTTCAAGTCTCTGGCTCCTCCCCCCCCGGGTTTTTTTTTTCAACATTTGAATTTGAACTCAAAAGTGAGTTCCTGTTCCTAAATCATTTGAATGACACCACTGCCTAACCCCACAAGGCACCTGCTACACAAAAGGGTCAGCGTAGTGCTTGGCCCTTTTGCCCCACCTAACCAAAGCATCGTTAATGCCCTGATACAAATCCTCAAGAAAACTAACCTGTGATAAATGAACACCTTCACTGCTGTGTGGAAGTGGGCTAGGACTTTCACACTTGCTGTGGTCCTACCTGCTTCCACCAAAAACCATCCCTGGAATCCGAATGGTCACCAAGTCCCTGCGGACCTGGAGCCTCAAGGACTCCAATGCCCCCTGCCTCAAGTTATTTTCACCCAAGTGCAAGACTATTTCCTGGGTAGGAGGCTGACTATCCAAAAATTTCCATAACGTAGGAAGACGTCCCCACTACATGCTTCTTTTGGCTAACCAGACAATGTAGGCAATGCCTCCCAGCCCAAGCTGGGTACTGAAACTGCTAGATGTGGCACTCTTCTTTGCCCAGAAGATGGCAGAGTGCCTGAAAATCAGGCCACGAACCAGGAGGGAAGCACCACCTGCATCAAAAGAAGAGATACATGAGGACAATGCATTAACAGGCTGATGGTCACCCCTAATAACAACATGAACTGCAGCCTATGGTGACAAACGCCTCAACTGGCGAACCAGGAAGAACACAGAAACATCTGGATCCCATATAAGCATCCAGCAACCATCACCACCACCCCATAAGGACATGGCAGGGAATCCCTCCAGCAGCTCCTTGAAACCAGGCATCAAACACCATCACCGGCCATGCCGGGACAAACTGTAGCTATGGGTTACCTCAAGATAGTGACAGCCAACAACTGAATGACCCAGCGGCATGAGGGCAAACACTTTATCTTCACTCCTGAACATAATATTTGAAGACTGCAGAATGCCAGCGACTGATAAGCTGAATTCCAACAGGAGGATGCAGCACCCATCCTGAAAGAAAGTCCACTGTAAATCCTCCTGGGTAATCCCAAATTAAGAGGATGAGATGATTTTAGGGATATACAGTAAAATTGCAATATCTGGCACAGGATGTCAGCCATGTCTTCTGGTTTTCAGCCTGCTGCCAGCCATAGAAACTACACAGGAGCATTCTGAGCAGCTCTGCAGTAAAACTGACAGCATCCCCTCTGAAACTGTGAGCAACAGTAGAGTTCTTGGAGGTGTGGTTTGAGATTCAGCTGCCACCTTGCCTGAAGAAGCTAAACAGGATCAGCTTTGGTCTCGCCTTAGATGGGTGACTGGAATGCTGCAGTGAGAGTTGCTGGAGCTTTGTGGAGGAATGTGGAAGAGTATGGACTGTGGGACAGTGGTGGCGCAGCAAGTTAATCAGCTGTTGCTGGGCTTTCAACCGCAAGGTTGGGAGTTCAAGACTGCGTGACGGAATGAGCTCCCGTTGCTTGTCCCAGCTCCTGCCAACATAGCAGTTCGAAAGCACCTAAATGCAAGTAGATAAATAGGGACCACTTCAGTGGGAAGGTCACGGTGTTGCATGCGCTACAGCGAGGAGTCATGCCGGCCTCATGACCACGGAAGCTTGTCCTTGGACAAAAGCGCCGGCTCTACCTAAAGAGCACAATCCCCACACCTTGAGGTTGCAGAGCCCTGCTGAATTCAACTCACATGTTGTAGTAATCACAAACATGTAGCTCAGTTTCACTTTCCATAAGGCTCAATACTTCTCAGCTTAGAGGGAGGAACTTCCTTCTTGAGTGTTTTTTTGGGCCTAGATTCATTGGATCAGAACCATTCTGGTGGTGTTGCATTCCTTTCGGTCTGCCCTTTCTGATGCACCATCGCATCGCTGCCTACCCGTGAGTACACACACAGTGTGGCTCAGTTTCACTTTCCATAGGGCTCCATTCATTTTCCTGAGCTGCTTCTGAGCATGCTGAGAAGCCTTGGCAGCTTCATGGCTTGCAATTGCTGTCAAGGAGGAGCACTCCCCCGAATATAAGTCGATGTCAGGTTTTTCTAGGCAATTTTTAGGCATAAATTTCTCTATGTATATACTATTATATACAGTATGTCAGTAGCATAGCTACACGGGGTGGGGGCAAGTACCACACCAAGTACCACTCTAAGTACCACCCTCAGGGGGGTGTCAATACCCCCCTGTCATTGCGCCTAAAAATTTTAAAATCGCGGATGTATGGAATAACGCCATCATTCTATATACCATTGGATGTGGAATTTCACCCAGAATCCAATGGACAAGACTGGAGTGTAATATCTTTATTCTATCAAAAGGCTGAAAAACTTTTATGGCTGAAAAACTAAAATCCAAAAATAAAACTTATGCAAAACTAGTGATTTATTAACATCACTGTTTTATGGAATATGATCATGCTATATTCTGTTCGATACAGAATTTCACCCAGAATCCAATTTTTAAAAAACGGAGTGTAATATCTTTATTCTATCAAAAGTTATGGCTGGGGAAAAAAAATGAACACTTTTTATGTAAAAATTGCAGCTTGTTAAAATCATGGTTTTTAGGAATAATACCATCATGTATCATCACAGGTGTATAACAGTAATATTGCTGGCACAGGTCCAAGTTGATGCATTGGGGCTTACACAAATGTTCCCTGATTCTGAGGAAATCTCCAGCAGCCAAAATTTCCCTGCATCACTAGGAATTGTATAAAAAATAACAATGGAAAGAAGCTCTCTTTGCCACTAGAAGTTATCTTTCTATGGCAGATTATAGCCATGGGGTGAAATAAAGGACCCCTCCCCATCTTGATTCTCATTGGAAGAGTTTCCACTGTTGTTTAGTTGAAAAGAAACTTTAAGCCAGTGCTCAATAAATTGCACTGTTTGACCTTGAGCTGATGAAATTAGGATACTTGAGAGCTATGAAGACTCTACAGAGCATGTAGAATATTCTGTAATTTCTTCCTTGAAGTCCCAAGTACATCAGAGCTGGCCCTAATGGACTGCAACAAAAGAAAAGTAAAAATCCTGCCTATGTCATCAGTTCACTTCTCATTATCCTTTCCTTTCCCCCAAAATGCACACAAAAAGGAGAAGAAAATATTGGACTTTTCAGCAGTACCATTCTGGAAAAAATTGGCAACACACGTGCTAATTCATTAACTGCTATGAATTTTCTTTCCTCCCCTCTCTTTTGATGAAACAAAAAGAAATGTCAAAAACATCACATTTGCAAGAGACTGATCCCCTTTAATGGCTCTTCAGTTGCTCTCTTGGTGCTAGATCAGAAGTACAAGACCATCTAGGCAAATGAAACAAAAGCAACTGGCAAACAAGGAACTTCGGGGAAAGGGGAAATCAAGGGTGAAAACAAATTACACTATAAGTGATAGGCATCTGACCTGATAATGCACATCCCTTGTGGAAACTAATCTAAATAGTTCTGCTGCAACTAAGAGGTTGCTGTGCCATGCTGTAAATGCTTACTAGAAAATGTCAGACACTAGAAACTGATGTATAAATGATGGCAGAGGTGAGAATGAAACAAAATGCATTGGGGGTACTTCAGTTTTCATTCCCATTAATGCAGTTGGTTCCATTCTTGCCAGAAGATTTCACTGACAACTGCTGCAGCATAAGACTGCCATGGCTATACAGATATCTTTCTTTAGGCAACTCTAAAGTCAGCAGCCAACTCTTCCCCTTTTGCAAAACCTCTGAAGTAGTGAAACCCAGGTCGGGCAAGGAGGGCACTCATCCTGGGAGCAATCCGGAGAGAGTATAAAATAAGTATCCTAGATTGCATAATATAAAGTAGTCCCCTGTGCACAGTACTGTCATTACTGACTCATTTGGGTGACATCACATTGTGACGTTTACTCAGGGTGCAATCCAAGAAGTAACGTTGCGGTGAAGCTACATGCTAGCATCAGCACATCACTAGTGCTGATGCAGGGGTGCCAACCAGCACCCCTGCTTTGGCGCTAGAGCTCTTGGGTCGACGGTAGCAGTAGAGTCGGCCCAAAAGCGCTGGCACAGAGCTGCCCTTGCGCCAGCCAAACTTGGCTGGTGCAAAGGCAGTACTGGGAGGAGGGAGGGAGGGCGGGCAGGGAGAACTGGACAAGGGTGGGTGGGCTGGTGGGTGATCCAGCCTGGGGAGGGGGGTCTCCAGGCTGTGCAGTCCCAACTCGGGCCATGTGGCCTTCTCGGCTTTGCACCTGCTATTTAGCAGGTGCAGATCTGAAGAAACACATGGGATGGCTGGAGCCTCCCCTCGGGCAGGGGCACAAACATGCCCTTGCCCCTGGGAGGCTCCCCAGCAAGCAGGCCTGCCAGCCTCGCAATTCCAGCACAAATTAGGATTGCCCTCAGTTGTACAGGGTGGTTTGCTATTGCCTTCCCCAGTCTCGATTTACCCCTAGCAAGCTGGGTACTCATTTTATTGACCTTGGAAGGCTGAGTACCTTGAGCCGGCTACCTGAGGACCCAACTTCCAGATTGAACTCAGGTTATTGGGAGAGCTTCTGACTGTAATATTGCATCCAACCACTCTGCACCACATGAGGCCCTGCATAATAAAGAGCTGCTAATTAATTAGCTAGGGAAATGTTGATCACTTTTCTCAAGGAATGGAAAGTGCCAGTCTTTTCTCCAACCCGACTTAGCAAATGTGAAGCCTTATTCCAGAGAGCATGCCAGTTCCTTTGTTTTATAGCACTCAGTGGGGGTCACTGAGAGGAATTTTATATGGGATGACAAAGTTTGTTTGGGATCCTCCCATCCTTTGGAATGGGCCAAAACAGGGTGGAGGAAGGGCAGCAATGGGGCAGGCAGAACGGGTGTGAAATGGGGCAAAACAGGGAAGGGGGAGGGTGGTGAAACTGGGAACGTTTCTGGTGCCCAGGCCTAGCAGGATTCCTCCTGGTACACCTCACCTCCAGCTTTCACTCTGTACAAGACCAGCTGAGATCCAAGGATATTTCCAGCTCCCTTCCTTTGACACCTGGGTCCTCTTTTTGACCCCGGGCCACCTGCACCCCCTCCCAAGAGACCTGGTTGGGGCCACTGAAAGCTGAACTGGCCCGTCTCTGTCTAATCTATCATTTTTTTCTATCATTCTTACACCAGGGTACTATTTTATGATGGAATGTTGAGAGAGTTTTCTGGACTGTGGGGACTAGCTTATTCATTTACTTGTTCAAATTATTGATTTCCATTTTTAGTGGAAGAATAAAGAACATTACAGTAAGAAAACAACAAACATTCTTTAAAAAGTTACAATTTAATAACATAACTAAAAATAGATGTGGCAAAAACAATAACACAACCATGAGAAAGCCTCAAAGAGCCTGAATTTTCACTTAAAAAATGGTTAAAGGAGCCAGCAGGATCTCCACAGAGAGAGAATTCAACACGTTGGGAACCAGGCCTGTAAAGACGGTCACTGGTATCCACCAATCAAATGTCTGAGCAGGCAAGTAGCCCATTGATCTGAATAGCTCAATGTGGTGACTGGGGCATTACTCAAGGTAAGGGGGACATAGGTTTCCGTTGCTCTGTTGTGCTGCAGCCACCTCCAGCCCTGTACTGGATACAGCACAGGCCAGCTGGCCTGTCTGTTTCAGGGCAAGATAGAATTAGGCTGTAAGAGTTAGCTATTTTGTGAATGAAATCTTAGCCAGAAAATGGCACAGGAGAAAACAAGTTAAGTACCCTCTATCTCTCTGCCTTGGCCCTGTGTAGCTGTTACATGGGAGTAAAAGAAACACTCAAAGTATACCATCATGGGGCACTGAACATTTATTTGCAGTTTGTTTTAAATATTAAAATCCTACCTTTCTTTGAGATTCAGGGCTACTCGCAACAAAATTGGAAAATGTAATACAAATAATAACCAGGACACAGTGGTGTAGCTAGGACATTTTGCACCCAGGGCCCATAAATTTTTGACACCCTCCGAGGCAAAATTAATTAATTATTCACATTTTATACCACCCTTCCTCCAAGGAGCCCAAGATGGGGTGCATGGTTCCTCCACTTCTTTTGTCCTCACAACTACCCTGCAAGGGAGGTGAGTCTAAGGGGTGGTAATAGTCATGAAATTAATAATAATAATGATAATAATAATGATGATAATAATAATAATAATAATAATAATAATAATAATAATAATAATAATAATAATAATAATGGCCAGAAAATAAATGCAGTGAATATTTCCCCACAAGCACTGGATGAACTTCTGTACCAGTAATGGCATCTAAATGACTTAGCAACAGGTACTCACTTTTGATTGGCACTTGCATTGGGGCCCGCCCACCGGAAGTGAGGTCATAGCCGGAACCCAGGAACCGCCCCCAGGAACTGCCGTGCCTCCTCGGTAGGCTGTGTGGCGGCCCGGGAGAAGGCCCGGGAGTCCCGGGCCTTCTCTGGGGCTGCCGCGCGGGCTACCGATTCCCCCCCAGGAACCACCGCGCCTCCTCAGGAGGGAGCCACAGGCAGCCTACCTGCTCATGCTGCTGCTACCGTCGGTCTCCCTCACTCCACTGCCTGCCTGGCTCTGAGAACATGCAGGCAACTCAAAAGTGCAGGCAATTCAAACGTTGCAGGGGGTGGAGCGGAGCGCCAACAGAGTCAACGAGTGGGCGGGCGAATGGGCGGGGCTAGGCCAAATCCTAGGAATGGGTACTCGCGTACCCCTGCGTACCCGCTACATGACATGTCTAGTCTGTACCCTCCCCTGCCATTGCTCCCCTGACAAACAGCTCCTGCATCTGGAGGTTTAATGTAGCCATCACCATGAATATTTAGAATCCACTTCAAAAGTCATCTAAGCCAGTGACAAACACCATCCAAATTTCCCACAAGTGACATCACTAGGGTTAATGTAACATATAGTGTCACACTCCATTAACTTTATTCATTTATTTAACTATTTGTATACCCAGCAGGTCACTCAGCAAATCAGTAACCAACAAAACAGCATATTCCTAACAGGAACAAATGTTATTTTTTAAAAAAGTCAATTGGCACAATCCTTTTCCCCCACAAAGAGATCCACAATGACGTTGGAGGGGGAGCGTCATTTCCCACTCTCAGCTCCCCCTGCTGGCCTGGATGACCAATTGCTATCATAGAAATGATAGCTGCTGCTGTAGCTGCTTGCTTGCTGCTAGAGGCTAGGAAACTAGGCAAGCAGCAAAGGGGCCAGATAAAAAGGTTTGCAGGCCTTGTTCATGGATGCATTATGCAGGTCTGTGGACTGTATTTTTTGACACCCCTGCATTAGACAGTTGTATTTTGGGGGTTGGTTTTTTTTGGCCATATCTTTTGCTAGAATAAAGAAATCACACTGGGTTTTTTTCATTGAATTTGTCGTGAAATCAGCATCCAATGGTATTTAGCATGATAGTATTATTCCTAAAAATGCAATTTTAACAATCTGTGATTTTTACATAAAAAGTTTTTTTGAGGCCATAACTTTTGATAGAATATATTACACTCTGGTTTTTTTCATTGAATTCCTGGTGAAATTCTGCATAGAATGGTATATAGCATATGGATAGAATTCCATAAAACTGCAATTTTAATGAACTGCAATTTTTGCATAAAAACGCTGTTTTTGGTTTTAAATTTTTTGGCCATAACTTTTGATAGAATAAAGATATTACACTCCAGGTTTTTTTAATTGAATTCTGGGTGAACTTCCACATTGAACAGCATGTTGGTATGATTCTGTAAAACCATGATTTTAAAATGTGAGGTACAGTAATGATACCCCCTGAGGATGGCATCCTGCCCTTGCCCCATATGCACTACATCACTGCCAGGACATCAAGCCCTCACAACACATTTCAATTCATCCAGAAGAAAGAGATGAAACAAGCATCATCAAAATTAATAGGAGAAGGCCAATGCCAATGCAGAAATGCTTCTCTGGAAGTCTGTGAGGAGGAGAGCAAGAGGAACCTCCCAACTTTTTAGAGGCCCTGGAGGTCACTACCTGATTTATAAATACTAAGGGTGTGGCTATAATGGTGATTGGGCAGCAATAATTCCCCCAAGTTGTATTTTATTTAACCCTTGATGCAATTGCCTTATCTGAAACCCAACAAAAATTGGGTCAAAACCTACTGGAGGGATCCGCTGGTCTATTATGCTGAGCACATGCCAATAAAAAAAATGGAAGGAATGGATTCTGTTGAATCCTGTGCCAGTCACTCCAGATTCATGTGCTGTACTCACTCAAGGATAGATCTTGCCCTCAAATTGGGGGATCCATAAATCCTTTGGTCTACCAAAATTCAGGACAAAATTCAGTTCTACCCAGTGACGTCATTCAGGGGGAACGGACCAGAACGGGCGTTCCGGATCCTAACGGGCTCCGTGGCTGCTTCCGGGTTTTGTTGTTGTTTTTTTCAACATTTGAATTTGAACTCAAAAGTGAGTTCCTGTTCCTAAATCATTTGAATGACACCACTGGTTCTACCTGGACGTGATCAGCCTGGAAACTTCTGCATGTGCTCTACCACTGAGCTATGCCCCATTGCTAAAAAATACATAGCCACATTGCATTGTTATGCAAGTACATTGCTGATCTAGGATCTTTTTTATGGTTATGGAAATGATCTTATTGCATCAGACAAGGATGGAGCTCAATCTCTGTATGAATTCGGTTTGGCTTGATTCTATTTCCCAATTTGGGGAGTGGATGGTATCACTCAGCTGATTTCCAAGTCAAGCCCAAAAATGAGCTGGGGAATTTCTGTCATTATTGAACACAGACCTCCTTCTTTGAAATAGTCAAGAACCGTGGTTCCTGAAAATACTCCTGTTTGAAAACTTGGAGTGTCACTGCCAGCCTATGCTGACAATACTGACTTAGGGCCAGTAGTGCTATCCAGCCGGTATGCTGGGTGGGACTTACGTTTGATTGGCATTCCGCCCATTGCGTCATGCCGCGTTCCGCTGCTTTCCCGCCTGCCGGGGCCGGCGGAAAAGTGGCAGAATGCAGCGTGATGCAATGGGCAGACTGCCAATCAAACGTAAGTCCCACCCAGCATACCGGCTGGATAGCACTACTGCTTAGGGCCCAATCCTATCCAACTTTCCAGAACTGATGCAGCTGCAATGCAGCCCTGAGGTAAGGGAACATGTGTTCTCTTACCTGGAGGAATCCTCCATGACGGCCCATCTACTGCAGGATGGCGCTAACACCCACTTGGCATGGCTGCAATTGAGAAATTTGAAATGATGATGATGATGATGATGATGATGATGATGATGATGATGATATACTTATCTAAGAATTTTTATTCAGCTGCTTCTCTGGTGGGAGCAGGGAAGCCATTTATCAGCCAGCAAGAAGACAAACAGGTGGCCAGAAAGAAGGACTAAATCCAGAAAGATCCATCTGTATGTGTGTAGTTCTTGGAAGATAGAACCTTTCTGTAAAAATTGTAAAAACCTTCGGGTTTCTGAATTAAGTCTGCCTATGTAAACCGCCTTGAGTTATAGTCATTAGAGAAATCTGGTGACATAAGAAAGGCGGTATATAAATCCAAGTATTATCATTATCAGTATCATTATTATCATTATTATTTCCTACTTTCTGGGGAAAGAAAGTTTCTCTTTTTCTTTCTTTTTTAGTAAATTGCTCAGCTTGCCACACTATGCTTGAAAAAGTCTGGTATTCCCTGAGAAAGGCATCCGCTAAATCCTTTTACCCTGATAGAAACCTCTGCTGATCTGTAACTCAGTATAAGGAATCTGCAACGTTAAAATGCAGAGGAATCGTGCCTAAGGAAGGCACAATTCTGCTTGGAGAACAGGGGTATACATGCCAGCATAAAACATGCCTTATTTATGCCATAAAATACATGCCTTGTGGAAACTGCACAGACTAACTCTGTGGGGGAACAATCTAAAGCATTGGCTGCAGTTTCAAAAGCAGCCATTTTTGAAATAGTTGGGCAAAAATGTTCAAATATTTGGACAAATTTGATATTAAGATATTCATATTCCTATCCTCTGCCAACTGTTTCATTGGAACTGATTTATTTCTTGCATTTATCTGCCATCTTTCAATAAAATGCTCAAGAACAAATTCTGACAATAGCAAAACAATAATGTTAGAAAATTATGGCAATAAACTTATGAACACTGGGCATAAACCCCATGAAACATGCCCCAACCTATCCCTCACCATTCTATACAATACAGCTGTGCTGTAGGAGCATGCATTGCATCTAGTGGGGATGGGGTGACAAGACGGCCAGAAAGAGGTACCGTATATAATCATGTATAAGTTGAGAAATTTATGCCTAAAAATTGACTAGAACAATCTGGCCCCGACTTATATTAGGAGGGGGAACACAGAAAATGCAGTTAAGTCACATGCTGGGTGGATGGTGAGCATGCTCAGAAGTAGCTGAGGAAAATGAATGCAGTCCTATGGAAAGTGAAACTGAGCCACACTGCATGTTTACTCATGAGTAGGTGACCATGCCATAGTGCGTTGGAAGGGGCAAGCTGAGAGGAACACAATGCTGCAAGAATGGTCCAGATTCAATGAACATAGGCCCCCAAAACACTCAAGAAGGAAGTTCCTTCCTCTAAACTGAGAAGAATTGAACCTTATGGAAAGTGAAACGGAGTTACAGGGTCATGTTTACTAGTGAGTAATCAAGTGTTTACTGCAACATGTGAGCTGAATTCAGCAGGGCTCTTCAACCTCTACGTGTGAGGATTGTGCATTCACATGCAAAAGGTAAACGGGCTGCTTGGAAAACAGGCAGAAAGCTATTGGGCAGGCTCTTTTCAAGATGAGCTTTCCGACCATGTGCTCTCTTTTGTTCCAGATGGCTGTGCTGCTGAGGTATTGTGCAAACTATTGGAGAGGGGGGGAGAAACGGTTTCTTTGATTACCCCCAAGTAGTAGTCCGAGGCAGGTATGCTGCTCTTCTCTCAAGGCAGATAGGAGAATCTGAGTGAAGAGGAGGCAAAACACACCCCCTGTTCCCTGCCTCTTCCTTGCAAGAACATAAATCAACTTAGGGGGAGGGGGCAATTGTTATCAGAGGCAGATCTAAGGGAGGGCAAAGCTCTAAGTGTTGCAAGAAGCCTTACTTTGCAGTGGAAATCACTCTTCTCCTGCACCGTTTTAGCCAATCCTCTCAGGGAAAAGCAATATCTTGGCATTGCTTACTATACTTGCAGAGGTGTTTCTACAGGGATGGCAAAGCTCTAAGTGTTGCAAGAAGCCTTACCCTGTCATGTAAATCCCTCCTCTCCCTTGCTGCTGTAGCCAGTAAGCAACGCCAAGATATTGCTGTTCCCTGTGAGGATTGGCTAAAACGGTGCAGGAGAGGAGTGATTTCTACTGCAAGGTAAGGCTTCTTGCAAAATTTAGAGCTTTGCCATCCCTGTAGAAATGCCACTGCTTACTGGCTATAGCAGCAAGGGAGAGGAGGGATTTACATGACAGGGAAAGGTTTCTTGCAACACTTAGAGCTTTGCCCTCCCTGTAGATCCACCTCTGATTATTATGGAAATTGAAAAGATTACCCCGATAGGGAACAGTATCAGCAGTGGCCCCTTGTCTGTCAGCCAGGAATTACAGGGTTAACCCAGAGCCTTTGTCTGCAGCTAGTTCACAACTGCAGCCAGTTGGGGATAACAAGGGCCCTAGGGATAAAAAGAGCTCCTGGGAGGAGCTGTGATGTGGGTGCAAAGAGGTGGAAAGGGCTGTGGATGGATGTGGTGGGGGAATAGTTGAGGCTGTTGGGATTGTGGTTGGAACTAAGGTTGCTCTTGGAGACTGTGGGGAATTATTGTGTGGCTGCCATGCCCCTGGAGTCAGCAACTGGAGAAAGAAGGAAGATCTTTGGGGCTGAGCAGGCAAGCTGACTGTATTTTGCCTTCTTGTGGGTTTAGTCGTGCCTTGTGTAAAAGTAAGGTGGTTTTGGATAACAGAAGGAAAACTAATTAGCCTACTATGAATATAAGATTGCAGAGAGAGAATTTGGCACAACAGTTATCCCTGCAGAAACCTGTAAAGGGCTCTACAAGCAAGTAAACTGAGCCCAATAGGTTGAGATGCATTCCTATATTCCAGGCAGAAATGCTTAATCAGTTCTAGCCTTGAACAGGTTTTTTGTGTGCCTTGTTGCATTATTCCAGCATGCCTTCCCCTTTGTATCTAATGACATCCCCTCTGGTCCCCATAGGCTGTCATTTTTTAAAGTGGGTCCCAGTGCTAAAAGGTTTGGGAACAATCTTGGTCGCTTGCTATGTTGCTATTTTATTTTGTTTTTCCCTGCACTTTAAGAAATAGGTAGACTATACAGTTCTTAGGTAACAATTACTGTAACCTCTAACAATTTGTCAGAATCTGGTGTTGTGTAAAATCAGACAACATGATCTAATTCAAAGAATTGCAGTTTTCCCCTTGACTTATCCATGGGGCATGGCAAATCCCATGATTTTTGGCTTAAAACGTACCCTCGACTTATCCATGAGATCAACTTATACTTGAGTATATATGTTTAAGTAAAAAAAATTTCAAAGGGAGGGGATGAAACTTTCATCCCAAAGGTCAATCAGGAGTAAAGGAAAGTATTCCTACACAGCCACTGACCAGTTAATCCCAGACTATTGTGGTGGGTGGACTGGATTAATAACCTCCTCCAGTCTTGGAATGTATAGGAGTTGGAGCAGTGCCATCACTAGAATTGGTGTCACCCTGTGTGGGTAACTCATAGTGTCACCCCTATGGATACCCCAGTCCTCCTGTATCAGCCTGTTTTGGCCTTGGCCCTGCGCCCACTGTGCACAGGCACCCTTTGAAGTGAAAGCCATTCCTCCACAATGAACCTAACAAAACCTGGGATGTAATAAGCCCACTACCTGCCTGCTGTTCTTGGCCTTCACCCCCTGATGTGATCTGCTCCTCCCACACCCCACTAGTGATACCACTGAGATTGAGGCTGCATGGAAAATGCACGTATCTACCCACTCTCATCCTGTTCACATGCCCGATCTAATCTTTGGTTCACAGGCACCAATCACATGCCCAGACTAATCTCATGTGTCCTGCAGGCCAGAACCAAACAAGGATACCATCACCCACAACCATGGGCAGGGGGCAGCATTATCATTAGTGTAGGTTAGACATTGGCCAAGATTCAAGAACAAGTCTAATACTAATAATTGGCAAATCTCAAGTTTATCTGCAATCTGTTCTATATGTTTTGCCAGTGTGTTTCTGACAAGCACTGTATTAAAGTTTCAAAAGGTGAAATGCCTCTCTCCTGGAAACATCCTCAAATACTATTCTCATTTAGCACCTGGGCTATGTGGTATTTACTAACTCTGAAAGGACTGTTAAGGGGAAATTTTATGTGCTGATTTGGTTTATATGTTTATTCAAGGAGAAATGACGCCTGCAATACTTTATTCTGAAAGAGTAGACAATATTGTTGCTGGAACTTCAAATTGATTTAAATCCCTAGCATTTCCTAAACATATAAAAACGAAAAAGATACACATTCAGAATAAATTGCAGGTAGTTCACACAATAATTTAAACTTCTTACCCACTAGGAATTCATTTTGTAGAGTGATGTTGCTGGAAATTATACTTGGATTCATTTGGGACAAGGAAAAAATGTAAGTTTTTACATGAAGCATAAGCAGGAGTCTGTGGTGTTAATGTGATTATTGCAGTGGTCTTCAACATTTTTCATGCCACAACCCAGATAGATAGATTATGGAAACCAACTGCTGGTCCCATTCCCCCCCTCTGGGAATGACACTCCTACCCCCCACCATATTTCCCCTTACCTCTTGTATCTTCACAACAACACTGTGAGGTAGCAGAGTGAACAGGGCTGGCCTTATGAGCTGTGTGGAGATAGCGAGAAGAGGCTGTGCAGGATTAAAACGAGAACTCAGTTGTGATAAGACAATAACGTGATTGGATTGGATCCAAGCCCACTCTTGCACAAGCTTAGAAAAGTTTCCACAACCCCCCAAATGAGGCTTTGCCACCCCATTGGGGTAATGACCTACAGAATACTGCATTATTGGGAGAGAATGGGGAAACAGTTACAATGCTGGATTGTGAGCAGGGCTATAACTCAATAGTACAGCATATGCCTTCATGCAGAAGATTGCAGGTTCAATCCCTGACATCTGCAGAAAGGCCTTGGAAGGGCTCCTTCTGAAATCCTCAAAATTCACCATACAGAGTGCCCTGGACCACTGGTATGACTTTTTAGCAGCTTGCAGGGTTCAAAAGATATGATAGACAAGTGTTGCACAAACAGTGGGGCGGGGCCACTTGGTGGGTTGTGACCTGATGTCAGGTGGGTTATAGAAAGCTGGGAACAGCCATCTTGGAAACTGTTAACATTATTATTGCTATATTATATTCCTTTTGTGAAAGTTAGTAGTTTGAATTTTCAAGTGAGGGTTTCTTTAAAGTAAAATTTTGTTTTTATTTCAATGTTTTTCAAAATATTTTGTCCTAATCTTGCTTTCTGTCAGGGGATACTTCATGGTTGTGCAATTGCTGTAGTCCAAAAATGCCAGCTTGCAGTCCAGGAGTGTCATTTGGTTACATCACAATGATAGCACTTCCTGCTTGATGATGTCACTTCCAGTCACGACATCACTTCCAGTGGGTCCCGACACTAGTGCCATTCTGATTGTTCTGAGAGCCAATGGGTGGTTGGTAAGACACAGGAGGCAACCAATAAGGTGTTAGTATGACTTTTTCTCATATCCATATATCAGAGCTAATATTAGAACTTGTATTTAGTTGTGTGAGTGCAGGATGACCTGAAGTCCTCTTTTTCCAGGATCTACTGTACATTTCAGTCTTCTGTCCTTGGTAAATTTCAAAATGTCTTAGGCATTTCAAGACAGACAGACAGGGGGTGCCATTGTCAAGAGATCCTGCCCATATTGCTTGCTTATGTGTTTGTCTTTTGTTTTTTTGGTTGCATTAAAGGAGTACAAGACACCACAAAATCAATATATGTGAGTGTTTTTAGCTTTTATTTTGTAACGCCCTAAATTTTTCTTAAATGTCCTACATTTTGGGGTGCCATGTCCTCCTTTGTGGTTATGTGTGACAGCGCAATCATAGCGTGCCCCTTGCGTCGACACGACATCATCGTGTCGACGCAAGGGGCGGAGCACAGCACCCCCACTTCGGCGCTCCAACACTGAAGCTGACGCTGCTTGCAGCAATTTAATTCTGCAGAGCCTCCGGAGAGCCAAGGGATTCTCTGTCCTGTTTTGGGACAGGGATTGGTGGGAGGCGGGAGGCGGGACTTAGGTGGGACCTGGGCGGGCTTGGGAGGTGGCCGTACAGCCACATCCTAAGCCTGTCAGCCAGGCTGTGCAGCCCTAATTCGAGCCGCACGGTCTCCTCAGATCTGCGCTCGCTCTTTAGCTGGCGCAGTTCCAAGGAGTTCATAGGGGAGGCTGGAGCATCCCCTAGAGTAAGGGAGTGCACACTCGCTTGCCGTGGGGAGGCTCCAGCTCGTCCTAAGCAGTGCTGGATATGGCACTCGCCTGTTGGCCTCACCAGTCTGGCGCTGCTTAGGATTGCACCAAGAGTTATTAAAGGCACAGTCCTAACTAACTATGTCCAGCACTGACATAGCTGTGCCTGTAGGGCATATTGTACATTCTGCCATGGAATAGTAGTCCAGGAGGCCTTCTCAAGGGAATATTTGTTCCCTTACCTTGGAGCTGCATTGCCCTTACCCCAGTGTTGGAAAGCTGGTTAGGACTTGCTACTAAGTTGGCTACTAGTTTTTTGTCGATTACTGATTTGTTGGGCAACATTTTTGTTATATATTATAATAAATAAACACTAGTGATGCCACTGCATTTAAGTTGTACATATGATACTGTAATTTATTCTGTATGTTCTGGCATGGAAGGAGATCCATCATGGGGGTGACGCGCTGACCTCCCACAACAGGTGACACAAACCCTATTGACACCACAGCTCAGTCCTGCAATATTTGTCTGCAATGACAAGAAGAAATCATGGGGCGAGACACTTCGTGAGATCACCACTCTGGAATAAGAAAGATTTTTGTTGTTGCATATGATGATCATGGGAAATGCAGGTAGTGATCATGGGAAATGCAAAGTTTGGCACTATGTATGTATCATCAGCACACTACCTGAAAGCCTCCACGCATTTGTCTCCACAGAGTTCTACGGAGTTCTATTCATTCTATTCAACTACATTTGGGCTTAAATGTCATTGGGAATGTCCCCAATCAGCTTAGCGACCCCGAAAACTATGGATTTGACACTGTCGGTCATTTTGGACATTTTATTGTTCACCCCTTCTCACCCCCCACGCCGATGGAGGCTGAACTTGGACTTAAACGGCATCGGCAGTGTCGCCGTTCATCTCGGCGACCCCGAAAACTATGGATTCAACACTAATGTCAGCCGTTTTTGATTATTTTTACATGGCACCCCCTTCACACCTCCACCCCTAGAGGCGCTAGGGGTGTCTTACCCCCCCCCCGCAGTATTTCTTTCCAGACCGTAAGGCATAAGTTTGGTGTCAATTGTTCCAGGCATTCCAGAGTTATGCTGGAACACACACACACACACACACACACACACACACACACACACACACTTTCACTTAAATATATATATATATATATATATATAGATAGATAGATAGATAGATAGATAGATAGATAGATAGATAGATAGATAGATAGAAACTGAAGATGTTTCGTTCCCAAGTTTCATAATTGAATTCAGAGTTTTGTATTTCTTTCTTAATCTGCACTTCACCAGCAAACCTGACACTAATGAAATTTTTCTATATCAATCCTTAAAAAATAGTACAAAGGGAGAACTTTTCCCTTTGAAAATGCACAGCTTACTTCCATATGACTGGAAGCGGAGATCCTCCAACTCAGGGGGAAATCAGAAAATATGCAAATAGCATTTTAAAATTCCTCTCTTGTAAGGTAGGTTGTTCATGTCAGGATGACCTTGTCCCTTGAAAGAAATTATACAGTAAGAAGGTGTTAAGTTTCAGATAATTTCAATTCCAAATATCTCAGGGTATATAAAAGTACTGTGAC
Organism: Lerista edwardsae; assembly: GCA_029204185.1. Classification (NCBI taxonomy): domain Eukaryota; kingdom Metazoa; phylum Chordata; class Lepidosauria; order Squamata; family Scincidae; genus Lerista; species Lerista edwardsae. The sequence goes on along the minus strand of JAJKFI010000113.1, from coordinate 3,648,909 downwards.
TAATTTTATGCACCAGTCACATTAAAGGGGGGAAGGATTAAAAAGATGATAAAAGATATTCAAATGCTCTTAGATGTCCTTATTTTTGAAAATATTCTAGTCAACAGCTTAACTTTTGGAAGCATCAAGAGATAAATTTGGAAAAACATGTGGCATCCCTAAGCTGGAGTAAAGGCATGAGAGGGCACATCATTAGACCACCTAAGCCTCCCGTTGATTATCTTAGGACCGCTTTGGGCACAGTCATTGCATGCTCTCACTGTTGATGCTGTTTTTGCTGAAGATCTCCAAAGGGAGGTGGGCTTTTAGCATTTAATCAATGTGAGAACCCAGAAAGTTCAGGGTGGCATAACTATGTCACACCCACACTTCCAGAATGCTGAGTTCCAGGTAAGCACCATTGCCTGGGTACAATCTGTGATAGGGGTGCCTTTGAGCATGTTCATTGTGTTTCTAAAATGGAATTCTTAAAAATCTCTTTGACACTGAGAACAGATAATGCAACTGAGAGCATGAGTTATGAGTAGGAGCTCCACGCTTACCATTACAATTCCCCCTGAGAATTTGTGGGGCAACCTTAATTGCACCAGAACCATTGAGTCAGCACTCATGTGTAATATGGGCTATGGCAAGGATTTGAGAGGATGGCCTGATCCTATCAGGCATAACACAAATGGTAGACTTGTACCACCTGCTTAACTGTCGCACAAGGTAAAGTATCTTCAGCACCAGCGGTAAGCCATTACCACCATTGTTGGGGTGACTCCATGACAATCCCTGGAGGGAGCACTGCAAGCTGGCAAGTCTGCTGGCCTTGTGGCCTTTCCAGGCAGGGCAGGAGGGTATTCCGGGGCAGGGGAGGTGTGGAGCAAGAGGTGAAATCAGTGGCGAGCTTTGCCACCTGACTTCCATGTAGGGCTGTGCTGTGTGGCCTAACATGGAGGGCCTTTTCTGTGCTCTGGCTAAATAGCTAGCACAGAGGCAAGTAGACCACTAGTCCACCCTGCACCCTTTACAGTGGGGAAAGGGGACGAGTGTCCCCTTTTCCCATGGAGTCTTCTGAGGCTGCCTGGCTGCATCGGGATGCACTCAGTGATGTCATGCAGGGGGTACGCAGGGGTACGCGAGTACCGGTTTCTAGGATTACAGCTGGCCCCGCCCATTCACCCACCCACTCATCGACTCCACCCCCTGCAATGTTTGAATTTCCTGCACGTTTGAGTTGCCTGCACGTTCTCAGAGCCAGGAAGGCAGTGAGCGGAGCCTTGCCTTGCCTTGCCACTGAAAAATGAGCTGCTCTGGGGTTTTGGAACTGTTGGGTCACTTCAACATGATGCCAGGCCTCCTTAGCATGTTCTGGGGGTGCTGTGGAATACTGTTGCAACTGTTGGGTCAGTTTAAAATTGTCTGAGGCCTCAAAAACGGCTTTTTTCATGTCACTTCCTGCCACGACATCACTTCCGGCTTATGATGTCACTTCTGGTGGGCGGGTCCCAACACGTGCCAATCAAAAGTGAGTACCTGTTGTTAAATCATTTAGATGACACCACTGGATGCACTGGTAGCCACTTGGCTACCACTGCACTCCTGGGTGGTCGACAGCTCAGGCTGTGTGTTATTTCTTTGTTACTCAAGTATTCTTTTACTGCTTGGATCTCAGGAGCAGAGGTGTGTCTAGGGGGTGATCACAGCATGTTTTGCAAGCAGCCGCTTCCCCTTCTCTCTGGAGCCATTCCCAACCGCTAGAGCAAAACAGAAACTATGTTGGATGCGAATGACTCCGAAGCAGAGGGGGAGAGGGTGCTGTAAAAAAATGATGCTGTGATCCCCCTCTAGGTATGCCACTGCTCAGGAGGAATGCACATTCAGGATCTTTAGAAGCTTCTTTGGAGGCTGTTTGCATAGTCTGATATTAGCTCTAGAACTAGATCAAATGGGTACAAAGTACAAGAGAGGATATTCTGATTAGACATCAGGAATACATTCTTGACTATGAGGCGGTTCAGCATACAGAGGTGATGGATTCTCTCACGCTGGAGATCTTCAAGCAAATGCTTGTGATTACCTTGTGAGTCCCCTCCATTATTGTATGATTCTAGACAGGGCCAACCCACCCATAAATACAACCATGGTGTGAGATTGGCAGGGAGGCCTCTACCTCTTTCCACCTTCTGCCCCCAGTATTCCTCTTCCTGCAATCAAAAAGGAAAACAGGAACAGAGTGATACAGACAGAGATAGCCTAACAAAAGTTGCCACCTGATGCCACTGGCACCTGATGCCATCCCACTCCTCATCAAACAAGCGAAGAAAAAATCAGTTACTTTCCATGCTCCTTCCTGCTTTAGAAAAAAACATTAGAGTATGTGATGCTTGGCACCCCCAGCATGCCCCACAACTTCAAGGAACAAGGTAAGCGGCCTTGTAAGTAGATAGAGGGTGGTTAAAACAGTACACTGTAATCCAATTTTAGACATCGCGATCTACAGTTAGCCATCTGGGCTGATATGCAAAATTGTCTTAAGCCCTCAGAAAAGGGCTATAATAATAATAAATAATACATGTATTTATATACCGCCTTTCTTAAGATCACCAGATTTCTCCAGTGACTGCAACTCAAGGCGGTTTACATGGGCAGACTTTATTCATAAACCCGAAGGTTTTTACAATCTACAGAATGTTCTATCTTTCAAGAACTACACACATTCAGATCTTCCTTTCTGGATTTAGCCTTCTTTCTTTAGCCACCCGTCTGTCTTCTGCTGGCTGATGCTTCCCTGCTCTCACCAGAGACGCAGCTGACCTTCAGCACACTCCTCCTCCCACGAGGCAGCTGAAGCTCAGCTTCTAATCAGCCGCAGCTGCAAGGTCTGCCGCTCTCAGAGACTTCCGGCAGTCCCGAGCTCACGACCTTGAGATCTTCAGCTGTTTCTTCGGGCAAACGGAGGCATTAACCCTCTCGGCTAAATCTTCTGTACGGTTCTGTAAATCACAGTACGGTGTGTGTGTGTGTGTGTGTGTGTGTATACACACACACACACACACACACACACACATACACACAGGACACTGCTATAGTTTGTTGTATCACTTTCAGCATATATCAAAGTGATTTGGCTCTTGGGAAGATGACTTTTGGAAGTGGTGTATGTCTATGCATACATCATTTGCTCCAAAAGTGCAGGGTTTTTCTATCCTAACCTGTGCAAATGTCATAAAGCTCTCTCTCAAAAAGGTCAGCATGTCATGACATTTCTTTATGTATAGTCCTCTACATTAAACAGGATAAAAAATCCTGTCACAGTCTGTGGCCTCCATATCAAGACACTCTCTATCAGTTTCTTTTGCTTTGAAATTGGGTGGGAAGGGCTCTGCCTAAAACCTCACTGTGCAGGAAAGTCAATCAGTTGTGGGAAGACACAGGGACTTCCTTCTTCATCCTGAAAGTATGGGGGAAAAAATTCTAGAGAGATTAGGCAATATGTCTCTCTAGTGGTGTACTAAGAGGGTTTCCAGAGAGACCCCCAGACCAGGGTGCAAACCTGTAGGGGGTTGTCCGAGAGACCACCCCAAAATGGTGGATGGGGTGATACTGGCTGCAGTCATGATTTCACTAGTGCTGGTTGCAGCTGCCCACAAGAGAAGTATGTTTAAGGATCACACATGTCAAAACGCGTGGAACCTGTTCCTTTGCACCTGGCATTCTGAGGTAGCCTACTTCTAAAATCAGGAGGTTCGACCCACACCCATCATGGCTTGTAACCTGTGATAGAATTTTCTTCTAGAAATCTGTCCGATCTCCTTTTAAAGACACCCAGGCCAAACACCATCACCACCTCCTGTGGCAAGGTGTTCCACAGGTTAATTACCCACTGAGTAGAGAAGTATGTTATTTTATCTGTTCTTTTATCTTTATCTCCCAAGACTCAATTTTAGTGGATGTCCCATGGTTCTTGTATTGTAAGAGAGGGAAAAGAAAATTCACCCTATCCACTCTATCCATCTCCTGCGTAATTTTGTAAGTCCCCCTCCTCCTCAGGTGCCTTTTTTCTAGACTAAAGAGCCCCAAATGCTGTAGCCTTTTCTCATAAAGGAGCTACATCTTTTCTAGTTCTACTCTGTCCTTTTTGAGATGTGGTGACCAGAACTGTACACAGTACTCCAGATGTGGCCTTACCATAAATTGGTACAATGGCATAATAATAATAATAATAATAATAATAATAATAATAATAATAATAAT